>NW_025554730.1:0-7500 GCF_020424385.1 Procambarus clarkii | reverse complement strand
AGGAAACATTCGTACAATGTACGGGCAGTTAACAAGTGGATGAACTGAAATATAAAGTTGTGGAAGCCACCTCCATCCACAACGTTTAGGACAGATTCTTCAAAGACTACAGTAGGCGGGGTATAAAGAGCTAGACTTCACTTTCCCCATAGACACTGATAGGTAAGTACTCATATGTAACTCCACCACCAATCCACCAACACTCCACCATCAGACTCCCACCACCACTACTCCACTCCCTCCACCACTCCACCAACACTCCACCATCACACTCCTACACGTAACTACACTAAATATTCCATCAACAGCTCACTTTTCTTCAAAAAAATAAAAAAATATATATAGACTCGCACCTAGGGACTCTGAGCTGAGCCCAGGAACCGCCGCCCAGCCATCACGTCCTAGCTGAGGGCGGCCAGCCGGCCTCTCGTGATTGAAAATGACACTCTGAAGACAGCTGCAATCACCCTTACCGCCCCCACCGCCAGCCCGTCACCCAGTGATTGCTCACACACATGTGACTGGAATTTTCCCCGTAGGGCTGGGAGGGATGTCCGCTTGTCGGCTTGCTCTATGATGAGTGACGTGAGGAGGAGGGGTGAGGTGAGGAGGAGGGGTGAGGGAGATGGAGGGGGTGAGGGAGATGGAGGGAGGGGGGAGATGGAGGGGGTGAGGGAGATGGAGGGAGGGGGAGATGGATGGGGGTGAGGGAGATGGAGGGGGGGGATCAAGAAGGAAAACTGGATGTGTATATCTTGGGAACGCAAGAAAAAAAAATATTAGTTCCCACTGTGTCCAAGGTAATGTGAGATACTAATATACTACACACCTGTGTCTCACAATGTGACATACTAACGCAGTTCTCATCTGTCTCATAACACACTATTCACACCTGTCTCCCCAAATCATTCTTCACTGTCACGTGTTTGTATACCAATTGGTGTAGTCATTTAAATCTATAAATTGTAATAATTAACACAGTTCATTGTTACACTTTGCTTCAACTGATTGGGCTGTTGCAAACACCGCTGCATGATCGTATTTATACATCGATTAGTAAATACTAGTATGTACGCTTTATGTATTAACCCACACAAATGTGTACGTTGAGAAATCTTCAGTGAGAGAGATGAAACTATCAGAGTACGATCAAATTCTTGTTCACGTTGATAAGAAGGAAGGCAAATTATCTTGCCACAGACACCCCTTCACCTCACATGGTTGCAGGAGTCAATTGATAACAAAAAATAAAATGGTGACAAATGTGTTGAACAGACCACACACTAGAAGTTGAAGGGACGACGACGTTTCGGTCCGTCCTGGACCATTCTCAAGTCGATTGTGTGTGGTCTGGTCAACATACTTCAGCCACGTTATTGTAACTCATCGCCTGCAAATGGTGACAAACACCCGCAAGACAATAGACCACGAGAGAAGCTGTAAAATTCAAAAGTAAAAACGGAATGAAATAAAAGGATTGACGTAGACTTAAGCATATAACTTAGGTGACAGTAAAGAAACTCAAAATTTTAATTTTCAACCAAAAACATATTTAACAAATAATATATCTCTGTTAAACATTTAACTGCTCAGTCAATCAATTATTTAATGTTGATACTTTTCGAAATAGAAAATGAACGAACAAATGACTAAAATTTCATTGTTAGCATTGTTTTTTTTCTTTCGATACAGTCCACCATAAAGCTTCTAATGACTAATTCAAACTTCAAAGGAAATAATTATTATGTTTGTGCTTTATTGCGGCAGGAAAACATTAACAATGTTTTTGGAAATGTGAATTATAGTTTGTCCTGTAAAGTACCCAGGTAGAGGCCCATAGATATGTAAAATGTTTACATCCATTCACAGAGGGTGATCACATACATGGTGTGTAGCAGTGCCTGTCTGATCACATCCATGGAGTGTAGCAGTGTTGATCACATCCATGGTGTGTAGCAGTGCCTGTCTGATCACATCCATGGAGTGTAGCAGTGTTGATCACATCCATGGTGTGTAGCAGTGCCTGTCTGATCACATCCATGGAGTGTAGCAGTGTTGATCACATCCATGGTGTGTAGCAGTGCCTGTCTGATCACATACATGGTGTGTAGCAGTGCCTGTCTGATCACATCCATGGAGTGTAGCAGTGTTGATCACATCCATGGTGTGTAGCAGTGCCTGTCTGATCACATCCATGGAGTGTAGCAGTGTTGATCACATCCATGGTGTGTAGCAGTGCCTGTCTGATCACATCCATGGTGTGTAGCAGTGTCTGTCTGATCACATACATGGTGTGTAGCAGTGCCTGTCTGATCACATCCATGGAGTGTAGCAGTGCTGATCACATCCATGGTGTGTAGCAGTGCCTGTCTGATCACATCCATGGTGTGTAGCAGTGCCTGTCTGATCACATCCATGGAGTGTAGCAGTGTTGATCACATCCATGGTGTGTAGCAGTGCCTGTCTGATCACATCCATGGAGTGTAGCAGTGTTGATCACATCCATGGTGTGTAGCAGTGCCTGTCTGATCACATCCATGGTGTGTAGCAGTGCCTGTCTGATCACATCCACGGTGTGTAGCAGTGTCTGTCTGATCACATCCATGGTGTGTAGCAGTGTCTGTCTGATCACATCCATGGTGTGTAGCAGTGCCTGTCTGATCACATCCACGGTGTGTAGCAGTGTCCTGTCTGATCACATCCATGGTGTGTAGCAGTGTCTGTCTGATCACATCCATGGTGTGTAGCAGTGCCTGTCTGATCACATCCATGGTGTGTAGCAGTGTTGATCACATCCATGGTGTGTAGCAGTGTCTGTCTGATCACATCCACGGTGTGTAGCAGTGTCTGTCTGATCACATCCATGGTGTGTAGCAGTGTCTGTCTGATCACATCCATGGTGTGTAGCAGTGTCTGTCTGATCACATCCATGGTGTGTAGCAGTGCCTGTCTGATCACATCCATGGTGTGTAGCAGTGTCTGTCTGATCACATCCATGGAGTGTAGCAGTGTCTGTCTGATCACATCCATGGTGTGTAGCAGTGTCTGTCTGATCACATCCATGGAGTGTAGCAGTGTTGATCACATCCATGGTGTGTAGCAGTGCCTGTCTGATCACATCCATGGTGTGTAGCAGTGCCTGTCTGATCACATCCATGGTGTGTAGCAGTGTCTGTCTGATCACATCCCTGGTGTGTAGCAGTGTCATCACACTCCATGGTGTAGCAGTGCCTGTCTGATCACATCCATGGTGTGTAGCAGTGTCTGTCTGATCACATCCATGGAGTGTAGCAGTGTCTGTCTGATCACATCCATGGTGTGTAGCATGTCTGTCTGATCACATCCATGAGTGTATCAGTGTTGATCACATCCATGGTGTGTAGCAGTGCCTGTCTGATCACATCCATGGTGTGTAGCAGTGCCTGTCTGATCACATCCATGGTGTGTAGCAGTGCCTGTCTGATCACATCCATGGTGTGTAGCATGTGCCTGTCTGATCACATCCATGGAGTGTAGCAGTGTCTGTCTGATCACATCCATGGTGTGTAGCAGTGCCTGTCTGATCACATCCATGGTGTGTAGCAGTGCCTGTCTGATCACATCCATGGTGTTGTATCAGTGCCTGTCTGATCACATCCATGGAGTGTAGCAGTGTTGATCACATCCATGGTGTGTAGCAGTGCCTGTCTGATCACATCCATGGTGTGTAGCAGTGCCTGTCTGATCACATCCATGGTGTGTAGCAGTGCCTGTCTGATCACATCCAAGGTGTGTAGCAGTGCCTGTCTGATCACATCCATGGAGTGTAGCAGTGTCTGTCTGATCACATCCATGGTGTGTAGCAGTGCCTGTCTGATCACATCCATGGTGTGTAGCAGTGCCTGTCTGATCACATCCATGGTGTGTAGCAGTGCCTGTCTGATCACATCCATGGTGTGTAGCAGTGCCTGTCTGATCACATCCATGGAGTGTAGCAGTGTCTGTCTGATCACATCCATGGTGTGTAGCAGTGCCTGTCTGATCACATCCATGGTGTGTAGCAGTGCCTGTCTGATCACATCCATGGTGTGTAGCAGTGCCTGTCTGATTACATCCATGGTGTGTAGCAGTGTCTGTCTGATCACATCCATGGTGTGTAGCAGTGTCTGTCTGATCACATCCATGGTGTGTAGCAGTGCCTGTCTGATCACATCCATGGTGTGTAGCAGTGCCTGTCTGATCACATCCATGGTGTGTAGCAGTGCCTGTCTGATCACATCCATGGTGTGTAGCAGTGTTGATCACATCCATGGTGTGTAGCAGTGTCTGTCTGATCACATCCATGGTGTGTAGCAGTGTCTGTCTGATCACATCCATGGTGTGTAGCAGTGCCTGTCTGATCACATCCATGGTGTGTAGCAGTGCCTGTCTGATCACATCCATGGTGTGTAGCAGTGCCTGTCTGATCACATCCATGGTGTGTAGCAGAGTCTGTCTGATCACATCCATGGTGTGTAGCAGTGTTGATCACATCCATGGTGTGTAGCAGTGTCTGTCTGATCACATCCATGGTGTGTAGCAGTGCCTGTCTGATCACATCCACGGTGTGTAGCAGTGCCTGTCTGATCACATCCACGGTGTGTAGCAGAGTCTGTCTGATCACATCCATGGTGTGTAGCAGTGTCTGTCTGATCACATCCACGGTGTGTAGCAGTGCCTGTCTGATCACATCCATGGTGTGTAGCAGAGTCTGTCTGATCACATCCATGGAGTGTAGCAGTGTTGATCACATCCATGGTGTGTAGCAGTGTCTGTCTATTCACATCCATGGTGTGTAGCAGTGTTGATCACATCCATGGTGTGTAGCAGTGTCTGTCTGATCACATCCACGGTGTGTAGCAGTGTCTGTCTGATCACATCCATGGTGTGTAGCAGTGTCTGTCTGATCACATCCATGGTGTGTAGCAGTGCCTGTCTGATCACATCCATGGTGTGTAGCAGTGCCTGTCTGATCACATCCATGGTGTGTAGCAGTGCCTGTCTGATCACATCCATGGTGTGTAGCAGTGCCTGTCTGATCACATCCATGGTGTGTAGCAGTGCCTGTCTGATCACATCCATGGTGTGTAGCAGTGCCTGACACCCCCACAGGCCGCAGACAGTACAGGACACCCACAGGCCGCAGACAGTACAGGACACCCACAGGCCGCAGACAGTACAGGACACCCACAGGCCGCAGACAGTACAGGACACCCACAGGCCGCAGACAGTACAGGACACCCACAGGCCGCAGACAGTACAGGACACCCACAGGCCGCAGACAGTACAGGACACCCACAGGCCGCAGACAGTACAGGACACCCACCAGGCCGCAGACAGTACAGGACACCCACAGGCCGCAGACAGTACAGGACACCCACAGGCCGCAGACAGTACAGGACACCCACAGGCCGCAGACAGTACAGACACCCACATGCCGCAGACAGTACAGGACACCCACATGCCGCAGACAGTACAGGACACCCACAGTGCCGCAGACAGTACAGGTACACCCACAGGCCGCAGACAGTACAGGACACCCACAGGCCGCAGACAGTACAGGACACCCACAGGCCGCAGACAGTACAGGACACCCACATGCCGAAGACAGTACAGGACACCCACATCCTGCAGACAGTACAGGCCACAGACATGCCGCAGACAGTACAGGACACCCACATCCTGCAGACAGTACAGGCCACAGACATGCCGCAGACAGTACAGGACACCCACATCCTGCAGACAGTACAGGCCACAGACATGCCTCAGACAGTACAGGACACCCACATCCTGCAGACAGTACAGGTCACAGACATGCCTCAGACAGTACAGGACATCCGCAGGCCAAGGGGAGCATCCTAATGACCCAGAATCTTCTGACTTGGATCACACGGTTGGAATTTCTCAAAGGACGGAATCCTGGTGTCCGCCTTGAGCCAGTCCTTGACGCCAGATGCTCAAAGGATGCCCCCATCGCCCTCAGCCTCCCTCCGGCCTCAATAACAGGGGGAATTATACATCAATTATAGCAAATTGATGGTGGTTGGAACTAGCCTTGTCAGCCGGACAGAATGGGTAATTAGGTACAAGGTAGGCGGCTCTAAGCACTCACCTGCTTGGGCTTGTAGGGGGGTTGAGCTTTAGCTCTTGGATCCTGTGTGTATTAATGTTTTATTTGAAATTTGCAACAAACATCCTACACAAAGGTGTAACATACACATTCCTCCATATCCCTCCTCATTCCTCATACCTATCCTCATACTCTATCCCTCCTCTTTATCCCCCCCCCTCTTAACCTTCCTCATCCTCTTCTCACCCACCCTCCCCCCCCCCCCCCGCCGTATCATCCACCTAATGACCCTCCAATTAATCCTCTTATCCTCCTCTAATCCACTTCTTCACTCCTCCCCAAACACACACCTAATCCAGACATAAAAACCACAGCCAGTAGGGATGTTGTGACCATTCCTCCCCCCCCCCCTCCCCCCAATCATCGCCTGGTCTCTGTATCTAAGACCCGCTTATATTAAGGTATTGGCTAATCCTAACAACGGCGCGAGGGACGCGGGCCACAAAATACGAGAGCGTTTAGCATGCAATTAAGGGTTTGAGGTCAAGTTACGACCTTCTGTTTAGGCAATACTGACGTGCCAAATGCTGCCGCCTACGTGAGCTGGGACATGCTACTTCCTGCGGGTGATTGGTGATTAGCGATTTGCTTACGAGCTTCACAGGAAGGATCCAGTCACGGGATGAAGCCCTTCACAGGATCTGGAAACACTTGACAACTCTGGGAGTCTGATTTGACAGCTCTTGACAATTCTGGGAGTCTGATCTGGCGACACTTCTCAACTGTGAAAGTCTAGAATCCACAACAACACTAAGTCTAAGGGATTGCTGCAAGAGGGATCTCTGAACTTAAAGAAGGGTTGAGCTACAAGGAAAGGCTTAAGGAACAAGACATCACCACGCAAAAAAAAAACGAAAAAAATGGTATGGGGACATGATTCCAATATACAAGTTTCCTAGAAGAATTACCAAAGTGGACAGAACGGTTGAAATATATACATAAACAGGCAAAACACTGCCGCTGAAGTGGTGGTATGTATATATATATATATATATATATATATATATTATATATATATATATATATATATATCTATATAATATATATATAATATATATATATATATATATATATATATATATATATATATATTTACACACAAACACACACACACAAAACATTAGCCGAGGGATCTGATAGCTGAGCGGACAGCGCTCAGCTCTCGTAATTCTGTGGCCCGGGTTCGATTCCCGAACCAGGCAGAAACAAATGGGCAAAGTTTCTTTCACCCTAATACCCCTGTTACCTAGCAGTAAATAGGTACCTGGGAGTTAGACAGCTGTCACGGGGTTGCTTCCAGGGTGTGTGTGTGTGTGTGTGGAAAAAAAAGTCAATTACAATAATTGATTGAT
>NW_025554729.1:0-20262 GCF_020424385.1 Procambarus clarkii | reverse complement strand
CCCTCCCCCCTAGCTTCCCCAGCTCCCCCCAGCACCCTGTAGCTCCCTCCCCCCTAGCTTCCCCAGCCTCCCCCCAGCACCCAGCTAACCACATACACATCTCGACAGTGTTGCCGCGGTTCGTGGCACTGGAGATGATCCGGGACATAGCGCGGGAAGACGAGAGAGGAGAGTTCCAGCCCTCACAGTTCCACAAGATCTACATCCACCGCTACGAGAACGTCTCCATACTCTTCGCTGACATCAAGGGATTCACAGGTTAGTGGATCCGGATTATCCGGATTGTCCGGATTATCCGGAGTATTTTTAGATTTCATTGATCCGGATTGCAGATTACGTAAAAACTTGCAACTTTTTTTTTCCTGTCATGAAATGTGCGAGCCCAAGCAACCCACCCAATGTATCAAGACCGATGGACGGAAAACGTCGGTATTACGGTGTTTTAAGTTGTACCAATGGGCAGAGTTTCTTTCACCCTATGCCCCTGTTACCTAGCAGTAAAATAGGTACCTGGGTGTTAGTCAGCTGTCACGGGCTGCTTCCTGGGGGTGGAGGCCTGGTCGAGGACCGGGCCGCGGGGACACTAAAGGCCCCGAAATCATCTCAAGATAACCTCAAGAATGCGTCGCATTTTTAACGGATTAGTCAATTCTGTGAACAAAATAGATGTATTAGCTGCAAGGATTAGTTGGACGAGCTCATATTTTGTAGTTTTTTCCATATCTGGATTGATTGATCTGCAGGTGTTGGTTGCAGGTGTCTGGCAGGTGTTGCTGATGAGTGCTAATGGTGTCCTTTTTTTCGTTCTCGTAAACAATGACGACGGGATCAATAGGAATGGAACAGATGTTTCCGTAAAGAAAATTCAAGCAATGAGCTTTTATCCTTCATCAACGTATCTGAAGCCTTTTCCCCTAAACAAACTCAATTATTGATGAGTTTATTAGTCGTTTCCATCAGGAATAAACCTTATATTCTGGGCTCAGTTAGTTATTCTGGGCTCAGTTAGTTATTCTAGGCTCAGTTAGTTATTCTAGGCTCAGTTAGTTATTCTAGGCTCAGTTAGTTATTCTAGGCTCAGTTAGTTATTCTGGGCTCAGTTAGTTATTCTGGGCTCAGTTAGTTATTCTGGGCTCAGTTAGTTATTCTGGGCTCAGTTAGTTATTCTAGGCTCAGTTATTCTAGGCTCAGTTAGTTATTCTAGGCTCAGTTAGTTATTCTGGGCTCAGTTAGTTATTCTAGGCTCAGTTAGTTATTCTAGGCTCAGTTAGTTATTCTAGGCTCAGTTAGTTATTCTAGGCTCAGTTAGTTATTCTGGGCTCAGTTAGTTATTCTGGGCTCAGTTAGTTATTCTAGGCTCAGTTAGTTATTCTGGGCTCAGTTAGTTATTCTAGGCTCAGTTAGTTATTCTGGGCTCAGTTAGTTATTCTAGGCTCAGTTAGTCATGTGAGTTATGGAAAAATCTGAAAGAAACTATGTGCCAGAACCTTCATATAGTCTATTGATTGAATATCACACAGTCATCTACTTGTTAGGCGAACAAGTCGCTTTATGAAGGAACGATGACTGATAATGCGATGATTTTAAGCAAAGTACAGATAGCCAATGCTGTTTATGGCTGAGAGGCTTAAGTTGTGGTCGCCAACTTGGTTGTCCGTCAAGTTGGGCTTGCTGGGAAGTTTGAGAACTTTGGCCTTAGACACACTATTAAGTCCACCAGCATCTCGCCGGTGTTGAAGGCTCTGATGTTCCGACCAGTCCAGCCAGACGGGGTCAAGACTAGAGGCAAGACTTCTTACACGAGACTTCTTATCCTCTTCTTATTCCTATTACTATCTCCTTCGGTGGTTATAATAGGAGCTGCCTCGTATGGGCCAATAGGCCTTCTGCAGTTCTCATTACTACTATCCCCTACACCTGACTTTCCTCCTCAGCTCTCTCTTGCCTATTTAATACCTGTCCCTACCTGTCCTCATCACAATCGACTTGAGAATGGTCCAGGACGGACCGAAACGTCGTCGTCCCTTCAATTTCTAGTGTGTGGTCTGGTCAACTTCTTACACGAGTCTCTAAGATGTCCAGAATTTGGATAACTGATTTAGATCAAGGGGTCAGATTCACGAAGCAGTTACGCAAGTACTTACGAACGTGTACCTATTTCCTCAATCTTTGACGGCTTTGGTTACATGTATTTTAAACAGTTTACAAGCATGAAAATTTCCGAAATTAAATGTTATTGTTATAAACAGCCTCCTGGTGCTTCGCAGCTCATTAACTGTTTAATAATTGTAAACAAACCCGCCAAAGATTGAGAAAAGATGTACAGGTTCTTAAGTGGTTCGTAACTGGTTCGTGAATCTGGCCCCAGGCCTTCAAGGAGAGATGTATAATCACATGAAGCATCTTGCTTGCCCCCATCTTAAAATTTTGCAACCTCTGCTGTCGAGACTGTATAAAATGCATCTTAAGGCTGTAATATTCTCGGCTGTTCTTGTTAGTTGCAGCACTTGGCTCTTCATCGTAAAATTAATCAACTAATACGTTATCGACACGTCGTGTCCAGCGTCAATGGTTTTGCGAACAGGATTCTTGCAGGGAATATTTTCTGCCATACCTGACTCCTCTATACAACACAGGCATCAGCGCAACTGTTTTCATAAGTATTGGCCTGGTCCCAGGGGGATTAGTATTGGCCTGGTCCCAGGAGGATTAGTATTGGCCTGGTCCCAGGGGGATTAGTATTGGCCTGGTCCCAGGGGGATTAGTATTGGCCTGGTCCCAGGAGGATTAGTATTGGCCTGGTCCCAGGAGGATTAGTATTGGCCTGGTCCCAGGAGGATTAGTATTGGCCTGGTCCCAGGGGGATTAGTATTGGCCTGGTCCCAGGAGGATTAGTATTGACCTGGTCCCAGGAGGATTAGTATTGACCTGGTCCCAGGAGGATTAGTATTGGCCTGGTCCCAGGAGGATTAGTATTGGCCTGGTCCCAGGATGATTAGTATTGGCCTGGTCCCAGGGGGATTAGTATTGGCCTGGTCCCGGGAGGATTAGTATTGGCCTGGTCCCAGGAGGATTAGTATTGGCCTGGTCCCAGGAGGATTAGTATTGGCCTGGTCCCAAGGGGATTAGTATTGGCCTGGTCCCAGGGGGATTAGTATTGGCCTGGTCCCAGGAGGATTAGTATTGGCCTGGTCCCAGGGGATTAGTATTGGCCTGGTCCCAGGGGGATTAGTATTGACCTGGTCCCAGGGGATTAGAATTGACCTGGTCCCAGGGGATTAGTATTGGCCTGGTCCCAGGGGGATTAGTATTGGCCTGGTCCCAGGGGGATTAGTATTGGCCTGGTCCCAGGGGAATTAGTATTGGCCTGGTCCCAGGAGGATTAGTATTGACCTGGACTCATGGGGATTAGTATTGTCCTGGTCCCAGGGGGATTAGTATTGACCTGGTCCCATGGGGATTAATATTGACCTGGTCCCAGGAGGATTAGTATTGGCCTGGTCCCAGGAGGATTAGTATTGGCCTGGTCCCAGGAGGATTAGTATTGGCCTGGTCCCAGGGGGATTAGTATTGACCTGGTCCCAGGAGGATTAGTATTGGCCTGGTCCCAGGAGGATTAGTATTGGCCTGGTCCCAGGAGGATTAGTATTGGCCTGGTCCCAAGGGGATTAGTATTGGCCTGGTCCCAGGGGGATTAGTATTGGCCTGGTCCCAGGAGGATTAGTATTGGCCTGGTCCCAGGGGATTAGTATTGGCCTGGTCCCAGGGGGATTAGTATTGACCTGGTCCCAGGGGGATTAGAATTGACCTGGTCCCAGGGAATTAGTATTGGCCTGGTCCCAGGGGGATTAGTATTGGCCTGGTCCCAGGGGGATTAGTATTGGCCTGGTCCCAGGGGAATTAGTATTGGCCTGGTACCAGGAGGATTAGTATTGGCCTGGTCCCAGGGGGATTAGTATTGGCCTGGTCCCAGGAGGATTAGTATTGACCTGGTCCCAGGAGGATTAGTATTGACCTGGTCCCAGGAGGATTAGTATTGGCCTGGTCCCAGGAGGATTAGTATTGGCCTGGTCCCAGGGGGATTAGTATTGGCCTGGTCCCAGGAGGAATAGTATTGACCTGGACTCATGGGGATTAGTATTGACCTGGTCCCAGGGATTAGTATTGGCCTGGTCCCAGGGGGATTAGTATTGACCTGGTCCCATGGGGATTAATATTGACCTGGTCCCAGGAGGATTAGTATTGGCCTGGTCCCAGGAGGATTAGTATTGGCCTGGTCCCAGGAGGATTAGTATTGGCCTGGTCCCAGGGGGATTAGTATTGACCTGGTCCCAGGAGGATTAGTATTGGCCTGGTCCCAGGAGGATTAGTATTGGCCTGGTCCCAGGAGGATTAGTATTGGCCTGGTCCCAAGGGGATTAGTATTGGCCTGGTCCCAGGGGGATTAGTATTGGCCTGGTCCCAGGGGGATTAGTATTGACCTGGTCCCAGGGGGATTAGTATTGGCCTGGTCCCAGGGGAATTAGTATTGGCCTGGTCCCAGGGGGATTAGTATTGACCTGGTCCCAGGGGGATTAGTATTGGCCTGGTCCCAGGGGAATTAGTATTGGCCTGGTCCCAGGGGGATTAGTATTGGCCTGGTCCCAGGGGGATTAGTATTGGCCTGGTCCCAGGGGGATTAGTATTGACTTGGTCCCAGGGGATAGGTATTGACCTGGTCCCAAGGGGATTAGTATTGGCCTGGTCCCAAGGGGATTAGTATTGACCTGGTCCCAGGGGGATTAGTATTGACCTGGTCCCAGGGGGATTATTATTGGCCTGGTCCCAGGAGGATTAGTATTGGCCTGGTCCCAGGGGGATTAGTATTGGCCTGGTCCCAGGGGGATTTGTATTGGCCTGGTCCCAGGGGGATTAGTATTGGCCTGGTCCCAGGGGGATTAGTATTGGCCTGGTCCCAGGGGGATTAGTATTGACCTGGTCCCAGAGGATAGGTATTGACCTGGTCCCAAGGGGATTAGTATTGGCCTGGTCCCAAGGGGATTAGTATTGGCCTGGTCCCAGGGGATTGGTATTGACTTGGTCCCATGGGGATTAGTATTGACCTGGTCCCAGGGGATTAGTATTGGCCTGATCCCAGGGGGATTAGTATTGACCTGGTCCCAGGGGGATTAGTATTGACCTGGTCCCAGGGGAATTCGAATTGACCTGGTCCCAGGGGATTAGTATTGGCCTGGTCTCAGGGGGATTAGTATTGACCTGGTCCCAGGAGGATTAGTATTGACCTGGTCCCAGGAGGATTAGTATTGACCTGGTCGCAGGGGGATTAGTATTGACCTGGTCCCAGGGGGATTAGTATTGGCCTGGTCCCAGGGGGATTAGTATTGGCCTGGTCCCAGGGGGATTAGTATTGGCCTGGTCCCAGGGGGATTAGTATTGGCCTGGTCCCATGGGATAGGTATTGACCTGGTCCCAGGGGGATTAGTATTGACCTGGTCCCAGGGGGATTAGTATTGGCCTGCTCCCAGGGGATAGGTATTGACCTGGTCCCAGGGGGATTAGTATTGACCTGGTCCCAGGGGGATTAGTATTGGCCTGGTCCCAGGAGGATTAGTATTGGCCTGGTCCCAGGGGGATTAGTATTGGCCTGGTCCCAGGGGGATTTGTATTGGCCTGGTCCCAGGGGGATTAGTATTGGCCTGGTCCCAGGGGGATTAGTATTGGCCTGGTCCCAGGGGGATTAGTATTGACCTGGTCCCAGAGGATAGGTATTGACCTGGTCCCAAGGGGATTAGTATTGGCCTGGTCCCAAGGGGATTAGTATTGGCCTGGTCCCAGGGGATTGGTATTGACTTGGTCCCATGGGGATTAGTATTGACCTGGTCCCAGGGGATTAGTATTGGCCTGATCCCAGGGGGATTAGTATTGACCTGGTCCCAGGGGGATTAGTATTGACCTGGTCCCAGGGGGATTCGAATTGACCTGGTCCCAGGGGATTAGTATTGGCCTGGTCCCATGGGGATTAGTATTGACCTGGTCCCAGGAGGATTAGTATTGACCTGGTCCCAGGAGGATTAGTATTGACCTGGTCCCAGGGGGATTAGTATTGACCTGGTCCCAGGGGGATTAGTATTGGCCTGGTCCCAGGGGGATTAGTATTGGCCTGGTCCCAGGGGGATTAGTATTGGCCTGGTCCCAGGGGGATTAGTATTGGCCTGGTCCCATGGGATAGGTATTGACCTGGTCCCAGGGGGATTAGTATTGACCTGGTCCCAGGGGGATTAGTATTGGCCTGGTCCCAGGGGATAGGTATTGACCTGGTCCCAGGGGGATTAGTATTGACCTGGTCCCAGGGGGATTAGTATTGACCTGGTCCCATGGGGATTAGTATTGACCTGGTCCCAGGGGGATTAGTATTGGCCTGGTCCCAGGGGGATTAGTATTGACCTGGTCCCAGGGGGATTAGTATTGGCCTGGTCCCATGGGATAGGTATTGACCTGGTCCCAGGGGGATTAGTATTGACCTGGTCCCAGGGGGATTAGTATTGGCCTGGTCCCATGGGATAGGTATTGACCTGGTCCCAGGGGGATTAGTATTGACCTGGTCCCAGGGGATAGGTATTGACCTGGTCCCAGGGGATAGGTATTGACCTGTCCCAGGGGATAGGTATTGACCTGTCCCAGGGGATAGGTATTGACCTGGTCCCAGGGGATAGGTATTGACCTGGTCCCAGGGGGATTAGTATTGGCCTGGTCCCATGGGATAGGTATTGACCTGGTCCCAGGGGGATTAGTATTGACCTAGTCCCAGGGGATAGGTATTGACCTGGTCCCAGGGGATAGGTATTGACCTGTCCCAGGGGATAGGTATTGACCTGTCCCAGGTGATAGGTATTGACCTGGTCCCAGGGGATAGGTATTGACCTGGTCCCAGGGGGATTGGTATTGACCTGGCCCCAGGAGGATTAGTATTGACCTGGTCCCAGGGGGATTAGTATTGACCTGGTCCCAGGGGGATTAGTATTGACCTGGTCCCAGGGGATAGGTATTGACCTGGTCCCAGGGGATAGGTATTGACCTGGTCCCAGGGGGGATTAGTATTGACCTGGTCCCAGGGGGATTAGTATTGACCTGGTCCCAGGGGGATTAGTATTGGCCTGGTCCCATGGGATAGGTATTGACCTGGTCCCAGGGGATAGGTATTGACCTGTCCCAGGGGATTAGTATTGACCTGGTACCAGGGGGTAGGTATTGACCAAGTCCGTAGTTCTATACTGAAATAAAAGTGGATGTCCTGGTTATAGAAGGAACGAGACACGGAGAGTAAACAAAGAGACAATAAACAAAGAAACAAGAGATAAAGGGAAGAACGTGCCATTCTTGTTTGAACAAAAAAGTCTTTGGCGTGTAGAAATATGTTCAAACTCCATACATATAAAAACATCAACAAAAGGACCTTTGATGGAGCTATTGTACAGAGTCAACATTGAGTGATGGGGGGGGTGTGTGGGGTGGGGTGGGGGGGGCTTGTTTCATCTCCCTCTTCCCATACTCTTACAACAACAATGTGTTCTCTCTCTCTCTCTCTCTCTCTCTCTCTCTCTCTCTCTCTCTCTCTCTCTCTCTCTCTCTCTCTCTCTCTCTCTCTCTCTCTCTCTCTGTCTCTCTGTCTCTCTCTGTCTCTCTCTGTCTCTCTGTCTCTCTGTCTCTCTGTCTCTCTCTCTCTCTGTCTCTCTCTCTCTCTCTCTCTCTCTCTCTCTCTCTCTCTCTCTCTCTCTCTCTCTCTCTCTCTCTCTCTCTGTCTCTCTGTCTCTCTGTCTCTCTCTGTCTCTCTGTCTCTCTGTCTCTCTGTCTCTCTCTCTCTCTGTCTCTCTCTCTCTCTCTCTCTCTCTCTCTCTCTCTCTCTCTCTCTCTCTCTCTCTCTCTCTCTCTCTCTCTCTCTCTCTCTCTCTCTCTCTCTCTCTCTCTCTGTCTCTCTCTGTCTCTCTCTTTTTTTTTTTTTTTTTTTTTTTTTTTAAACTAAGACTAGGATTCATAAGGGATGCCTAATAACATACCTAGTGAAACTGCAAGCAAGAGCTGTTATCCTACCTCAGCTCATCTGAAGCCTACACCTAGAAACTCATTTATTACATAAGAGTATACTTTGAAACTAACACAATGGGAACTATCATATATTAACTTATGTAAGCTAAGTTGAAACCTACTCCTAGATGCCCATTTATTTCATGAGCCTGGTATTTTTTGCTTTAGAAGGAATAGCCTTTATTCATTAAAAAACATTAAGTAACAATCATATAAGGAACAGGATGATCTTGTAGCCAGCTGTGTGCCAGAGTCTTCATGTGAACAGTTGACCTGATCTCCCGTGTATCAATTTGTTGAGCGAACAAGTTCCAGATGCGAGTAAGTCTCGGAAGGAATGAACGCTGATGGAGTGATGTTCTTGAGAATGGCACTTCCAGCTTGAGACTGTTGAAGGTTGAGAGCCTAGTGTTACGAGTGGGAACTACTGGTACTCCACGGAGTTGGGCCAAGTGCGGAACTTTGAGGATGTTGGCCTTGTACATAACAGTAAGACCAACAACGTCCCGACGGTGTTGCAGGCTCTGATGTTCAGACCGTTCCCACCAGACTTGGTCAAGACTAGATATAAGCCTTCTAGCCCGTCTCTCCACTTTGTCCAACAGTCTGACGAAAGATGGGGGGCAGGCAATCCAGGAAAGGGGTCCATACTCAAGATGGGAGCGAACTTGAGCTTCATATAAGGTTTTGCATCCCTTGCTGTCAAGAAGATATGAGATGCGCCGTAGTGCTGTAAGTTTCCTGGCTGCCTTTTTAGCTAGGTTTATCACATGGCTTTTCATTGTCATTGAAGAGTCGAACTTCATTCCCAAGATGTCAAATTCTTCTGTGAACTCCAGGGATTTGCCACCCATTTGCAGTTCTGTCCGATTCGCCATGTGCAGTCTAGTTATCATCATCGCTTGAGTCTTCTCAGCCGCAAATGTGACCTGCCATCTCCTACCCCAGGTAGAAATTGCTGAAAGTTTGTGATTAATGATTCTTGCAGCAGTTAGCATTTCCTCCTTTCTGTATGTAAAGGTTAGAGTACAGTCATCAGCATAGGCTTGAGCTTCAGGAATGAGATGAAGAAGATCGTTGAAATAAACATTCCACAGCAGAGGGCCAAGCACACTACCCTGTGGAACGCTGGCACCAATTGAGTGGCTATCGGATTCTGCTCCATTGAGGACCACCCTTAGAGTCCGTTCTTGAAGGTAGTCTTTTAATAACACTAAGATGGAGCCTGCAATGCCTAAAGCTTGAAGCTTCACCGCTAGTCCAGAGTGCCAGACCCGATCAAAGGCTCCTGCTATATCTAGAGCAACAACACAGCTGATCTTGGACTCATCCAGTGACTGATGCCACTTAGAGGAGAGATTTAGCAAAAGATCAGCAGCAGATCGGCCTTTTCTAAAACCATACTGTCGATCACAAATTAGCCGATGACGGTCAAAAAATGATGTCATTTGCTGAGCAATTAATGATTCTAGGATCTTGCCAGTAATGGAAAGCAGTGACACAGGTCTGTAGTTACCAACTACTGAGCGGCTCTTCTTTTTGTGCACTGGAACAACGTCTGCCTTCTTCCATAAGGAGGGCCAAATTCCTTGAACTAGGCACAGTTGGAAGAGGCACGTGAGAGGTGGAGCCAACAGGT
Source organism: Procambarus clarkii (assembly GCF_020424385.1). Taxonomy (NCBI): domain Eukaryota; kingdom Metazoa; phylum Arthropoda; class Malacostraca; order Decapoda; family Cambaridae; genus Procambarus; species Procambarus clarkii. Next base: position 10,541 of record NW_025554729.1, on the reverse strand, counting down.
CAGCGCAGCAGCGTAGTAGTCTTGGACTGACCTTATCTGGCCCCACAGCTTTGCTTGTGTCTAGCGTGTTAAGGAGATGGAGAACTTCAGCCTGATTTATAACCACTTCAGTCAACTTAGACACAGTGCATGGGGCAAGATGTGGAGGCTGACGTTCAGGATCAGGGACCTGCATCTTGGAAGCAAAGTGGTTTGCCAGTAAATCAGCCTTCTCCTGATTGCTGGTTGCCACAGTACCATCTTCTCTGTTTAGAGGTGGGATTGTGTCCTCAGATGAGTACCCCTGCCGATCCTTCACCAGGGACCACCAGACCTTGGATCCAACCCTTCCAGATGCAAGTTTTCTTCGAGTTTCGGATTCCCATCTGGATATAGCCCACTTTTGAACTTCTTTCATTATTCGACAAGATTGTCTATGAATGTTTCTGTTATGAGCCGAGGGATGCCGTTTAAATCTCTCTCTCTCTCTCTCTCTCTCTCTCTCTCTCTCTCTCTCTCTCTCTCTCTCTCTCTCTCTCTCTCTCTCTCTCTCTCTGTCTCTCTGTCTCTCTGTCTCTCTCTGTCTCTCTCTCTCTCTCTCTCTCTCTCTCTCTCTCTCTCTCTCTCTCTCTCTCTCTCTCTCTCTCTCTCTCTCTCTCTCTCTCTCTCTCTCTCTCTCTCTGTCTCTCTGTCTCTCTGTCTCTCTGTCTCTCTGTCTCTCTGTCTCTCTCTCTCTCTCTCTCTCTCTCTCTCTGTCTCTCTGTCTGTCTGTCTGTCTCTCTCTCTCTCTCTCTCTCTCTCTCTCTCTCTCTCTCTCTCTCTCTCTCTCTCTCTCTCTCTCTCTCTCTCTCTCTCTCTCTCTCTCTCTCTCTCTCTCTGTCTCTCTCTCTCTCTCTTCTCTCTCTCTCTCTCTCTCTCTCTCTCTCTCTCTCTCTCTCTCTCTCTCTCTCTCTCTCTCTCTCTCTCTCATACTCACAGTTTCAATATGTTATACGTTTCAAGTTTCAAACGTTTTGGCCTGTAATTTCACTGAGGTAATTACACCTGGTTAATTACACACACACGTGTGGTATTCACTCGGGGCCTCGTGGCTGCAACTTGTACTCATACAAGGCTGGTTAAAGCGGCGGCCGTCCTTCCCAGACACAGTCATCAGTGATGACATATTGTGATTTAAAAATTGGTTTGTTCTCATATATAAATTTATATTATTATACATAAAAATTCTATGTATAGTTAGGCGTAGGTTAGGTTAGGTTAGGTTAGGTTAGGTTAGGTTAGGTTAGGTTAGGTTAGGTTAGGCGTAGGTTAGGTTAGGTTAGGTTAGGTTAGGTTAGGTTAGGCGTAGGTTAGGTTAGGTTAGGTTAGGCGTAGGTTAGGTTAGGTTAGGTTAGGTTAGGTTAGGTTAGGTTAGGTTAGGCGTAGGTTAGGTTAGGTTAGGTTAGGTTAGGTTAGGTTAGGTTAGGTTAGGCGTAGGTTAGGTTAGGTTAGGTTAGGTTAGGTTAGGTTAGGTTAGGTTAGGTTAGGCGTAGGTTAGGTTAGGTTAGGTTAGGTTAGGTTAGGTTAGGTTAGGTGTTTAGGTTAGGTTAGGTTAGGTTAGGTTAGGTTAGGCGTAGGTTAGGTTAGGTTAGGTTAGGTTAGGTTAGGTTAGGTAAGGTAAGGTAAGGTAAGGTTAGGTTAGGTTAGGTTAGGTTAGGTTAGGTTAGGTTAGGTTAGGTGTTTAGGTTAGGTTAGGTTAGGTTAGGTTAGGTTAGGCGTAGGTTAGGTTAGGTTAGGCGTAGGTTAGGTTAGGTTAGGTGTTTAGGTTCTGTGAGCGATTATTTGTATTTGAAGTGCGTGGGTGAAACATTTATAGAATTGTGGTTCGAACAGAGGACGTGAGCGAAGCACTTGTTCCGGAAGTGTTCGGACGTCATCAGTTGTGAGTCGTGTGTAAACCGTTTTTCACTCATAAACAGCGGGTTTGGCGGCTGGATTAACGAGCTTGGATCTTTGTATGCGAGAACGGACTGCGCGGCTGAGTGGATAGCGCATGTGAGCCGTAGAAGTAAGAGCCCGGGTTCGATTCCCGGCCGAGGCAGAAACAAATGGGCAGAGTGTCTTCCACAGCTACTTCGTTCAGTGCTCATAGTCTCCAAGGGCCAAGGATCTACCTAAATTACCATACAGGCAAACGAGGAAGATGTGGGTTGATGAACAGGCGATCAGACTACCCAAATGAGGAGAATGATAAGGAAGCGCGCTAAGAACTCGAAAAAAGTTGACATCCTTGAGTATACCAGAGGTATTTATCAGGTAACTATCTTTTGAAGTATTTAGAGGGAACAGAGGGAGAGAGAGAGAGGGAGAGAGAGAGAGAGAGAGAGAGAGAGAGAGAGAGAGAGAGAGAGAGAGAGAGAGAGAGAGAGAGAGAGACAGAGAGAGAGAGAGAGAGGTGGAAGAGGACCATGTTACACAGTATCAGCCAGTACCACAAGACTGAGCCTCGTCTCTAAGCCTTCACTAAAGTAGACTCGGTGTATGATTAATTAATAGGGACCGACCTGTCAGTGGTGTGTGTGTGTAGGGCTTTGGTGTCTCTCCCTGTCCCAGGGGGGGGGGGGCTCCTGCCTGCCCCAGGGGGGGGGGCTCCTGCCTGCTCCAGGGGCGGGGCTCCTGCCTGCCCCAGGGGGGGGGGCTCCTGCCTGCCCCAGGGGGGGCTCCTGCCTGCCCCAGGGGGTATGCCTGCTCCAGTAGACCACTTCGATGCTTGCAACACCTGCAAGCATCGAAGAATTCGAAAATATAGATAATCTTAACTAGCTGAAGCATTTGGAGAACATACTTTTTGACCAATGAAATTTTTCCAAAGTTTCTTGAAATATTAAACATTGGCCGAAGATTTTGTGGTTATTAAAATTATTAAGCTGATTTAAACTTATATTTTCTTAGAAATATTGAACGCAGGAGGACACATTCCGCCTCACTGAAACTCCTAAGTTCGCTTCAAGCAGTAAGATGTTTTTGCAAATCTTGGAAACAACTGGAATACCTGGAAGAATCCTGGAAACCTTGAAGTTAGCTGGAATAAACAAGAGAAGCTTTAACATGACTTAATGACCTCTGGAAGACCTCGGTGTTCGTCGATTGTTCCAGACAGGGAAGAGAACTATCAGGAGAAATCACTCGGCCATTACGACTATATAGCACTTGGAAGGGGTCAGGATAAGGATTTGGGATGGGACGCGGGAGGAAGGAATAATCCCTTCTAAATGGCCCAACCACTTAGAAGGGATTGAACATCAATCCCGGACCTTCCAAGGCAAGGTCGGGGATTGATGTTCCCGGGGACTTCCAAGCGCAAGGGAATTACTGGAATCAAAGATTAAATGATTTAGGAGCGGACATATTACGAACACTAACTCTAGAGTCGTTCCTCTCATTGTTTGCTGATGATGCATAAATTATGAGAAGGATTAAAACAGAGGATGATAGTAGGAGGATACAATATGACCTAGACAGACTGAATGAATGGTCAACAAATGGCTACTAAAGTTCAGCCTGAGTAAATGCAAGGTCATGAAACTAGGCGGTGGAAACAGGAGGCCAGACACAGGATACCGAAACGGACAGAGAGAAAGATCTAGGAGTTGGTATCATACCAAACCTGTCTCCTGAAGCCCACATAAAAATAATTACATCTGCAGCATACGCGAGGCTGCCTAACATCAGAACAGCCTTCAGGAACCTGTGTAAGGAATTATTCAGAACCTTGTATACCACATATGCAAGACCAATCCTGGACAATGCGGCCCCAGCATGGAGCCCGTACTTTGTTAAGCACAAGACGAAGCTGGAAAAAGTTCAGAGGTATGCTACTAGGCTAGTCCTAGAACTAAGAGGCATGAGTTACGAGGAAACGCTGCATGAGATGCACTTCACGACACTGGAAGACAGAAGAGTAAGGGGGAGACATGATCACTACCTACAAAATTCTCCGAGGAATTGAGAGTTTTGGTACTGAAGAACTTAATGAGCCAAATGAGCCACAGGGACGTTAGAAAGAATTTTTTCAGTGTCAGAGTAGTTAACAGGTGGAATGGATTAGGCAGTGGTGTGGTGGAGGCTGACTCCATACACAGTTTCAAGTGTAGATATGATAGAGGCCAAAAGGCTCAGGAATCTGTACATCAGGTGATTGACAGTTGAGAGGCGGGACCAAAGAGCCAGAGCACCAAGCCAGCAGCGTCGACACAGACAAGGACCAAGCCAGCAGCGTCGACACAGACAAGGACCAAGCCAGCAGCGTCGACACAGACAAGGACCAAGCCAGCAGCGTCGACACAGACAAGGACCAAGCCAGCAGCGTCGACACAGACAAGGACCAAGCCAGCAAACGTCGACACAGACAAGCACCAAGCCAGCAGCGTCGACACAGACAAGGACCAAGCCAGCAAACGTCGACACAGACAAGACCAAGCCAACAGCGTCGACACAGACAAGGACCAAGCCAGCAGCGTCGACACAGACAAGGACCAAGCCAGCAAGCGTCGACACAGACAAGCACCAAGCCAACAGCGTCGACACAGACAAGGACCAAGCCAGCAGCGTCGACACAGACAAGGACCAAGCCAGCAGCGTCGACACAGACAAGGACCAAGCCACCAGCGTCGATAGTCTTGGATCCAGAGTTCATTAACAATGTCGTCACAAGGGCTCATGTTGAAGGGCTCCTGGTTAATTATCATTGGCGCCTGTCACTCTGTCTTCACCACGTGTGCCTGCAGGGTCGAGCTCTTAGCTCTTGGACCCCGCCTTTCTAACCGTCGGTTGTGTAATGTACTGACGCCTGACCTATTTTTCCCTCTCTCGTATCTAATACACACATTTCTCTCTCTGACACACACACACACACACACACACACGCACACGCACACGCACGTGCACGCGCACATATCCCTAGGATGCAATCTGTCACATCTATGTAACTTCCAGCTACCTATTTACTGGTTCGTTGTGTGTGAAGCAAGGCCGGGTAGGGGAGACCTAAGGGGTGTAGTTAGCTAAGTGTAGTTACAGGGTGAGCGCTACGCTCACGGTGTCCCGTCTTCCCAGCACTCTTTGTCGTATGACAAATTGAAACTACTGTCGGTTTTGGCCTCCACCACCACCACCTCACTTGTTCCAGTCGTCTACCACTCTGCAAACGTACGTTAGTGTGTGTGTGAGTGTGAGTGTGTGTGTGTGTGTGTGTGTGTGTGTGTGTGTGTGTGTGTGTGTGGGTGTGTGTGTGTGTGTGTGTGTGTGTGTGTGTGTGTGTGTGTGTGTGTGTGTGTGTGTGTGTGTGTGTGTGTGTGTGTGTGTGTACTCACCTAGTTGTACTCACCTAGTTGTGTTTGCGGGGGTTGAGCTCTGGCTCTTTGGTCCCGCCTCTCAACCGTCAATCAACAGGTGACGCAAGTGTGTGTGTGTGTGTGTGTGTGTGTGTGTGTGTGTGTGTGTGAGTGAGTGAGTGAGTGAGTGAGTGAGTGAGTGAGTGAGTGAGTGAGTGAGTGAGTGAGGGAGAGGGGAGGTGTGAGGGGGGGGCAGGAAAGGAGGAGGAGGAGGAGGCATGAGAAGTGAGTGTGTGTTAAGAAACACGTGTTCAACACCACTATACTGTTGGGTTACCTCAACACTTCCTTCTATATTAACTTAGAATCATATATATATATTCTAACATGCGGCTATATTATGTACAGTAAACCCTTGCTATATTATCTCATTCCTGCTTCACTCTAGATTTTCTACCAGCTATAAACACTGATATTATTCCTGCTAGTGACGTTACATTTCCTAGGCCTATAGCCTATGTGTTATAGGCTGGAGCCCTTATTAGAACACTTGTTAATGTTGTTGTGGTTTAAAATTTGCTACCTGGAACAAAAAGTCCCAAGTAGCACGGGCTATGGTGAGCCCGCAGACTTGTTAATATAACGTGTACTGATGAGACTAAAGTTGTGTGTGTGTGTGTTGTGTGTGTGTGTGTGTGTGTGTGTGTGTGTGTGTGTACTCACCTAGTTGTGCTTGCGGGGGTTGAGCTCTGGCTCTTTGGTCCCGCCTCTCAACCGTCAATCAACAGGTGTACAGGTTCCTGAGCCTATTGGGCTCTATCATATCTACACTTGAAACTGTGTATGGAGTCAGCCTCCACCACATCACTTCCTAATGCATTCCATTTGTCAACCACTCTGACACTAAAAAAGTTCTTTCTAATATCTCTGTGGCTCATTTGGGCACTCAGTTTCCACCTGTGTCCCTAGTGCGTGTGCCCCTTGTGTTAAATAGCCTGTCTTTATCAACCCTGTCGATTCCCTTGAGAATCTTGAATGTGGTGATCATGTCCCCCCTAACTCTTCTGTCTTCCAACGAAGTGAGGTTCAATTCCCGTAGTCTCTCCTCGTAGCTCATACCTCTCAGCTCGGGTACTAGTCTGGTGGCAAACCTTTGAACCTTTTCCAGTTTAGTCTTATGCTTGACTAGATATGGACTCCATGCTGGAGCCGCATACTCCAGGATTGGTCTGACATATGTGGTATATAATGTTCTGAAAGATTCCTTACACAAGTTTCTAAAGGCCGTTCTTATGTTAGCCAACCTGGCATATGCTGCTGATGTTATCCTCTTGATATGAGCTTCAGGGGACAGGTCTGGCGTGATATCAACCCCCAGGTCTTTCTCTCTCTCTGACTCTTGAAGTATTTCATCTCCCAAGTGATACCTTGTATCTGGTCTCCTGCTTCCTACCCCTATCTTCATTACATTACATTTGCTTGGGTTAAACTCTAACATCCATTTGTTCGACCATTCCTGCAGCTTGTCCAGGTCTTCTTGAAGCCTCAAGCTGTCCTCCTCTGTCTTAATCCTTCTCATAATTTTGGCGTCGTCAGCAAACATTGAGAGGAATGAGTCTATACCCTCTGGGAGATCATTTACGTATATCAGAAACAGGATAGGTCCAAGCACAGAGCCCTGTGGGACTCCACTGGTGACTTCACGCCATTCTGAGGTCTCACCCCTCACTATAACTCTCTGCTTCCTATTGCTTAGGTACTCCCTTATCCACTGGAGCGCCCTACCAGTTACTCCTGCCTGTTTCTCCAGCTTATGCATCAACCTTTTATGGGGTACTGTGTCAAAGGCTTTCCGACAGTCCAAAAAAATGCAGTCCGCCCATCCTTCTCTTTCTTGCTTAATCTTTGTCACCTGATCATAGAATTCTATCAAGCCTGTAAGGCAAGATTTACCCTCCCTGAACCCATGTTGATGGGTTGTCACGAAGTCTCTTCTCTCCAGATGTGTTACTAGGTTTTTCTCACAATCTTCTCCATCACCTTGCATGGTATACAAGTTAAGGACACTGGCCTGTAGTTCAGTGCCTCTTGTCTGTCACCCTTTTTAAATATTGGTACTACATTAGCAGTCTTCCATACTTCTGGTAGGTCTCCCGTTTCCAGTGACCTACTATACACTATGGAGAGTGGCAAGCAAAGTGCTCCTGCACACTCTTTCAATACCCATGGTGAGATTCCATCCGGCCCAACAGCTTTTCTCACATCCAGCTCCAATAGGTGCTTCTTGACCTCATCTCTTGTAATTTCGAACCTTTCCAAGGTCACCTGGTTTGCTGCCACCTCTCCTAGCGCCGTGACTTCTCCCTGTTGTATTGTAAAGACCTCCTGGAACCTTTTGTTGAGTTCTTCACACACCTCTTTGTCATTCTCTGTGTACCTGTCCTCGCCCACCCTAAGTTTCATCACCTGTTCCTTCACTTTTGTCTTCCTCCTGATGTGACTGTGTAGTAGCTTTGGTTCGGTCTTGGCTTTATTAGCTATATCATTTTCATACCTTTTCTCAGCTGCTCTTTTCACACTAACATACTCGTTCCTGGTACTCTGGTATCTCTCTCTACTTTCTGGTGTTCTGTTATTCCGGAAGTTCCTCCATGCCCTTTTGTTCAGCTCCTTTGCTTTCATACATTCCCTATTAAACCACGGATTCTTCCTTTGCTTCTCTGTTTTTTCCTGTTGGGCTGGGACAACATAGGTGCCTCATCACAACGATCCTCACCACCACCACCACCATCGCCACCACCCACCACCACCACCACCACCACCACCACCACCACCACCACCACCCACCACCATCACCACCACCATCACCACCATCACCACCATCACCACCACCACCACCACCACCACCACCACCACCACCACCATCACCACACACATGACTATACCGGCCATATGTGTACCAGATACAACGTGGAGCCGAGTAAAGACCGTCCAGGCTGCCACTAACGACACAACTACCAGTCCAGACAAGGAAGGGGGGTGAGGGGGGGGGGTGAGAACAAGCACGTAACAACACCCACTGTTTATGCTCTCTGTAAATTGGCAGTTGAGTCGTTAGGCGCCTGAATGCAAGTGCTGATGGGGTTATTTCTCCCACTATGGGAGGTGATAATGGGAGATAATGGAGTGTGTGTAAGCATCTGCTGTGGGAGGCCCTTATCACGGGTCATTAGTGCTTCACACGTGGGAGACAGACCAACTAATAGTTAGACACTCCCCCATAGTCTCCCAGGTATAACTCCCATGTTCCAGGTCCCACCAGCCCGAGGATCTCCCATGTTCCAGGTCAAACCAGCCCGAGGATCTCCCATGTTCCAGGTCCCACCAGCCCGAGGATCTCCCATGTTCCAGGTCCCATCAGCCCGAGGATCTTCCATGTTCCAGGTCCCACCAACCCGAGGATCTCCCATGTTCCAGGTCCCACCAGCCCGAGGATCTCCCATGTTCCAGGTCCCACCAGCCCGAGGATCTCCCATGTTCCAGGTCCCACCAGCCCGAGGATCTCCCATGTTCCAAGTCCCACCAGCCCGAGGATCTCCCATGTTCCAGGTCCCACCAGCCCGAGGATCTCTAACGTTCCAGGGCCCATCTAACAGTAAATATGTACCAGGGAGTTAAGCAACTGATATTAGGCGTCCTGGGGTCAGCCTGTCTCGGACAATGTGAAACCGCATGTCCCATTCACCTGGGGCTGTAGGAGGCTCGAACCGCGGGCCCCCACGCGTGTGAAGCCGAAGCTCTTATCGACCGAGCTATTGAGTGGCCGTAATAAGGAAAGATAATGAAACCGAATGGTGTAACAAGAAGATATTTGGTTGGAAGAGGGCTGACGCGGTTGAAAAGGAAATTATCAGGAGCTGTGGACACGAGGACAAGGAGCTGTGATAGGCTGGAGGAAAGGAATATGCCCAACCACTTTAACCATCGGGGATAGAACGATGTCCAGCAAGAAGCGAAGTTGTCACTGTACCGACCAGTCCAGGTGGCTAGGTAGAGGTGACGTGGTTGAAAAGGGGACATACTTTCCAGAATCAGATGAAGATCCCCAAGAACTAGACCCCAACCGTCCAAGAGACCACGGCAGAACCTCCTGTAAGGTCTCTGCTAGAGACCAAACTGGTACCTTAAAAGGTCCCATTAATCCAGAACGAGGCAATTAGTTGTAAACGATCCTCTTGGCTCGGTACGAGTTGTGGTTAATAGACATGTGCTCGTACAGGACCTGGATGGAGTGTGATGAGGTTATAATTATTTGTTTGAGTGGCATCATCCCGGGAGCCTGGTAAGGCAGTTATGATGCAGTGTGATTCCTTCCCGAGTTTCGGACAAGGAACTCGGCAGTCATACTATAGAATTGATCCTATAAAGTATGATCCTATGAAGTATGATCCTATGAAGTATGATCCTATGAAGTATGATCCTATGAAGTATGATCCTTTGAAGTATGATCCTATGAAGTATGATCCTATGAAGTATGATCCTATGAAGTATGATCCTATGAAGTATGATCCTATGAAGTATGATCCTATGAAGTATGATCCTATGAAGTATGATCCTATGAAGTATGATCCTATGAAGTATGATCCTATGAAGTATGATCCTATGAAGTATGATCCTATGAAGTATGATCCTATGAAGTATGATCCTATGAAGTATGATCCTTTGAAGTATGATCCTTTGAAGTATGATCCTATGAAGTATGATGCTATGAAGTATGATGCTATGAAGTATGATGCTATGAAGTATGATCCTATGAAGTATGTAACGACTATAGTATAGTGCGGTGGTGAGTGTACTCATCTAGCTGTGCTTGTAGGGGTTGGCGGTAACTCCCTAGTCCCGTCTTTACAGCTCCTGGTCAGCGGGTTTTGCGTCACATTGCATTTTGAATTTGGTCGTTGGATTCGTCTCGTCAGTTGCTTGTTGTATCCTGTTCCATTACTGGCTTTTATGTGAAGAGGGCGCCTGACAGCTGAGTGGACAGCGCTTTGGATTCGTAGTCCTGAGGTTCCGGGTTCGATCCCCGGTGGAGGCGGAGACAAATGGGCAAAATGTTTCTTTGATCCCTGATGCCCCCTGTTACCTACCAGTAAATAGGTACCTGGGAGTCAGACAGCTACTACAGGCTGCTTCCTCAAAGGGGTATGTAAGAAAAAGGTGGCCTGGTCGATGACCGGGCCGCAGGGATGC
>NW_025554728.1:0-24148 GCF_020424385.1 Procambarus clarkii | reverse complement strand
CAATCAACAAAAAACATGAATATGAAAAGAAATTTAGGAGTGGCCTAGTTACAAAGGAAGTAATTAAAAGGTACTCATCAGTGCTTACCAGTATCATAAGAAAAGCTAAACTTTCATATTATGAGACTAGATTCAAAGAAGCAAAAAGGCAACATGAAAAGCACATGGAATACCATCTCTAATATCCTAGGAACTAAACAACACTCCCAACACCAGATAACACTCTCTAAGGATGGCCTTACACCATCATCTGACCTAGAAATGGCGAATGAATTTAATAGCTTCTTTTCATCGATTGGTGCTAACCTTGCAAGTAAAATCCCACAGACTCAGACACATATCAACACATATGTTAATTTCGTCTCCACTCAACGTTGCATGGCCTAACTGCTGCCTAGCACGAGTTAAGTGCATGGAGACTTAATATGCCATAACTCACAGTGAACCTCAACAGTAATCAACCAAAATTAACCAATTTTCGCCTGCCTTTCTACGACACTTCTGCCAAGTGAGTGTAGAAATTTAAATATTCCAATGATCAGCAAGTCAAGGGATGGGAGAGAATGCTACGGAGTGCGCATAAAGCATGGTTAAAAAATGGAATGAGGGATGAAGAGAAAAATACAATGTTGGAAGTGGCTAGGGAATGCAGTCAGGTGAGGAAGGAGGCGCGGGACAGATACTGGCAAGACTTTGCTCAGTCCATTGGTAATACTAAGAACCTTACAGACATATGGAGAGCAGTAAATAAAGTCAGGGGTTGTAAGACCAAATTCATTGCTCACTCAGATCCAGGGAAAGTTGCTAATGAGTTAGTAGATAAATGGGCAAGTGCTGCTGGTATGGAGTCCTTACCTGCAGACACGAGAGTCACCATTGAGTCATGGGAAAATATTAGAAATGGAGTAACTTTATGTGCCTTAAATACAAGATCTATAACATGCACTGAGATAACCCACGATGAGCTACTGGATGCTATAAAAAGTGGCAGTTCCACTGCTCCGGGAAAAGATGGAGTAACGTATGACATACTTAATTATTTAGCCGGTATGAAACCTAATCCCTTACTTGATTTGTTTAATATGAGTTATAGAGAGGGAAAGTTACCAAGAAAATGGAAAGAGGCTGTCATCATTCCTATCCCTAAGTCAAACGGTGGCTACAGACCTGTCTCCTTAATATCCTGCTTTTGTAAAATGATGGAAAGGATTTTGTTAAATAGGCTACTCTACCTTGTAGGTGATAACATGTCCAGTAATCTCTTTGGTTTTATCAAAGGCAAAAGTACTGCGGATTGTCTCTTAAAGTGCTTGTCTAATGTGGATGACAATTGTAGAGTTTTTGTTGATCTACAAGGAGCGTTTGATAAAGCCAATGGGGAAGTAATCTTATACGAATTAGCCAATCTGGGAATAACAGGGAGATTGCTACACTGGATAAGGGATTATCTACAAGGCAGAAAAGGTCAGGTGTATTACCAGGGATACATGTCTGAGGAACGGAGGTTTCAGTTAGGTACCCCACAAGGGGGAGTATTAAGTCCCACCTTATTCAATGTATTAATGAACAGATTAGCATCAGAGATGTATCCTCCAGGGGTCACGACGATCATATATGCTGATGACATTCTTATACAAGGCACTTCTGGGAACAAAATTCAAGATGCTCTTAACATACTTGGTACAACCTGTCACAAGTTAGGCTTAGTTATAAATGCAGATAAAACCAAATACGAGTATAGGAAACGAAGAAATATAACACTTACTCTAAATGGTGTGGAACTGAGCCGTGTACAGAAGTACAAGTATCTGGGCATGTATGTTGGATACACATGTGAGAGTAAAAATGCTGAAATAAATCATATCAGCACCTTATGTAAAGCCCGTCTGCATCCTCTAAAAGCACTGGCTTTTTCTGGTAAAGGTGTTGGGGTACCTATCTTGCGGATGTTATACATAAGCACTGTTCGATCCCTGATAGACTACGCAGCACCCGTATTGTCTTACACAGGCCAAGGCAGAATTAAAAAAATAGAGCTGATACAGAACGAGGCTATGAGGATTATTCTTGGATGTCAAAGAAATGCAATGATTGAAATAATGAGAATGGAATTAAATTTACAGAGTGTGTGTGATAGAGTCCGTGACATTAACACTAGAGTATCTATTCGTTTCATGCGGAGAAAAGGAGGGGATAAGCTGTTTGAGAGCGTTCAGACCTGCTTGAGTGACGTACACACTTCCAGGAAACTGAGGGAGACACGCTATACGAGAGGATTAGCTCATGACCTCAGGGAATACGACGTACTTGACTGCTGTAAACCCTCTCGACAATGTAATATGTCTGCTCCCTGGAAAGTACAGAAAATAGACGTCGAAATTGTACCCCTCAAGGTGAAAAAGATTCATCATGAACCGGGACAATTACGGTGTTTGTATGGAAGCATGATATCTCGGTTACCAAGAGGCAACAGTTTACATGTATATTGCGACGGGTCGGTGGCGGAAGATGGCAGGGCAGGGTGTGGTGTCCTAATAAGGGATTATACGGAGTTTGGGACTGTGGACAGGATAATTGAACTCCGGCTTAGTAATTATATATCATCCACACAAGCTGAACTGCAGGCCATTCTGGCGTGTTTGGAGGAAGTACGTCATGACGACAAAAATGTTTTTGTATTTGTCGATAGCCGAGGAGCACTGGAGTCCTTAAACAGTCGAAACCCAGTCTTCATGTCTATAGTGGAGGACTGTAAGAGAAGAATAACTGAGATACAGCTGAAAGGTTATAGTGCGAAATTCATGTGGATTCCGTCTCATGTTGGAATAGTGCTCAACGAGGTGGCGGATGACTTGGCCAAACGTGCCACATCAAAACCACAAGTTGTCATTGAATGTGAATTCACAATGAGACAAATAAGAAGCAAAATCAGAAATATTCAGGCACAGGCGGGAGTGGAGAGGAGAGAGATAATGTATGAGAGAAGCCAAACCATGCAACACTACATGTATGTGAGTCAAAACACCCATTTCACTTATGGTAAAAGGAGAAATGCTTGGAGTGACTCTGTGTACATGCGGCTCAGGCTTGGGTACAAATATTACTGGGAATATGGGATAGATGTTCATGGTAATGACACGAAGTGTAAACTATGTGGTATGTTAAGGTCTCACACCCTTGCCCATTATATTCTTGATTGTCCGTTGATTAATGTATATAGAAACACTGAGATAAGGACTGTTCCTGAACAAATAGCCTGGATGTGTCACAACGGAAAGGTTGATGATATTCTTGAGAGATATAAGAATTTTGCACCAAGATTGTAATATTTTGTTGAATTATCTGCAGGTGTCTTGCAAATTGTCTATACAGTATACCTAGGTCATAAAAGTATTTGTGTGTACGTCTGATACCATACTACTTGTGAGGGAGGAAATGTATATTTTTACCTCTCAGAATGTTTGGTAATGTGTTTATTTGTGATGTGTGTCTATGTATATATTAACACGTTGTACTGAATGGGGTGAGAATAGCTTGAGCTACCTCATCCCTTTGTGTGTATTTTACCTCAATAAACTTATTTCAATTTCAATTTCAATTCAATTTCTGCCAAGTGTTCCTATACGCTAGGCATCCCTACTATAATTCACCAAGTATCTACCTTTAGAAACGCTACCAAGAATCTATTCGCCGAAACCATGCCCAAACATAACAACAAGCAAGGTAGGGGTGCCTCTCGCTCTGGTTCCATTACTCCTAGAGTTCTGAATGAAACACTGGCAACGCTGCAACCCTCGCTGATGTTGGTAAACACAGCATCCGCTCCCCCTCCTCACTCCCCCCATTCAACTCACCTCGAATCTCTAGCTGTAGAATTCACTCAATCTATGGCTCCCTGTCCAAACTTCAAACCTCTCCGAAGTAATCCATGGCTCCAGAAACTGCACAATTACCTTGTGAAAATGCAATCAGAAGCTATTTCGGCCCTCCAAGCCACAGTCACCCGACAACAACATACCATAGACTGCCTCCTTAAATCGTCGATGAACAACAACCAAGAAATTCTCAACATACAAACTGTTGCAAATGATGCAATGGATCAAATACGTAAGATTCAGGCTGAAGAAACCCTCACAGCTCAAAGTGACCTCCTTAAAAAGCTGGAAAAACAGATCAATCTCCTTCAGACTCACCAGGCGGCTTCCGAAGATGACCAAGAGCAACAACAACTTCATGACTCCCTGATAATTAGCTCTACTGATCTACCTGATGAACAACAAGGTGAGGATTGCTGTAACATAGCCAACACCCTAATTAATTCAAAGATCAGTGTCAATGTTCAAATCAAATCGGCTATTAGGATAGATAAAAACAATCCCCGTATCAGTAGGAGAATGCTCATCAAACTTGCAAATCCCTCTGCGAAGTTTGACCTCATACAATCAGCTGCTAAGCAAAAAACCAACCTCTATATAAATGAGTGTCTTACAAAGCAGCGTGGATCCCTCCTCTTCAGGCTGCGCCAAATTCGCAATCAAAAACCTGGTCTTATCAAGCAGTGCTACACTAGGAATGGTACGATTTTTGCGAAGAAGGAAGCTACAGGAAAAAGATATGAAATAAAATGTGACCAACAACTCCTGGCCTTCTTAAGTGATTGTGGTATATCTGAAAACCTGAACCCAACCAATGCCAGTACTTAAAATAACTCTTTCAGTGCCTGAGCCTAACCTAACTTAATCTACCTTTGTCTAAAGTGCTGTCTCTGCCTTACCTTTTACCTAATGTTCTCTCATTCATATAATTTCCTAAATAATCCATCAAGTCTCCATGCACTTATGAAAGCATCTACCTCAGTTTCATTGTAAAATTTTACTCTTAAAAGACTTAACAATCCTTGGCTTACAAAGGGAATACTTAAATCCATTAACAAAAAACACGACATTGAGAAGAAGTATAGGCTAGGAACAGTCTCCAAAGAATTCTCAAATAATTACTCGTTATTGCTATCTAAAATAATTAGACGAGCCAAAACTAAATACTATGAAGATAAATTTACCCAAATAAAGAGCAACATTAAAAAAACTTGGAGCACAATTTCACAAATATTGGGATCAAAGAAGATTTTAAATAACAAACCAACACTCCTTTCCAATAACGCTGGTCAGCTTTCAGCCTCTGATTCTGCTATTGAGTTCAATAGGTTCTTCTCTTCCATTGGGTCATCCCTTGCAAATGATATTCCATCTTCCTGTACTGATGTTAAGGACTATCTTACAGGTAACTACCCACAGTCTCTGTACCTAAAGCCTACTAGTTCCACTGATGTCAATGAAATAATCCTTTCCCTTAAAACCAAGTCTAGTGCCCTCGAGGAGATACCAACTTTAATTTACAAAAAAGCCTCCAGATCTTTAGCCCCTGCTATTGCATTGCTCTTGAACAAGTCACTTGAACTCCAAACCTTTCCTGACATTCTAAAAAAAGCACGAGTAACCCCTGTCCACAAATGTGGTGATCTCACAGATGTTAACAACTACAGACCTATATCAATCCTGCCTAACTTGTCAAAAATATTCGAAAAACTAATCTACAAGCAGCTTTACTCTTTTCTAGCCAAACACAATATACTTAGCTCTTGTCAATATGGCTTCAGACCCAAAAAAAGCACTAAAGATGCACTTATTAGTATGATTAACTTAATTCACGCAGCTCTTGATAAAAAGGAGTATCCTGTTGGGTTATTTGTGGACCTGCGTAAGGCTTTTGACACTGTCAACCATCAAAACCTTCTTCTTAAATTACATCATTATGGAGTCAGAGGACACTCCCTGCAATACCTCAAATCTTATCTTACTGACAGGCTCCAGTATGTTTCTGTGAATAATACAATTTCTCCCACCCTACCCATCAACATTGGTGTTCCTCAGGGCAGCATACTTGGCCCTCTCCTCTTTCTCATCTACATTAATGACCTTCCAAATGCCTCCCAACACCTCAAACCAATTCTATTTGCTGACGACACAACCTTCATTTACTCCAGTCCTGAACCCCTTGCTCTAAATGCCACAGTAAATACTGAGCTAGAGAAAGTCCATCTTTAGCTAACCGCCAACAAACTCGCCCTTAACATTGACAAAACGTTTTATATTCTGTTTGGCAATAAATCCTCTAATCAGATAAATCTCAAAATAAACAATACCCAAATTTGTTACAAATTAGATGGCAAATTCCTTGGCGTTCTCATCGACCACAAGCTGAATTTCCAGGGTCACATTCTAAATATATAAAAAAAAGTTTCAAAAACTGTTGGCATTCTTTCTAAGATCAGATATTATGTACCACGCCCTGCCCTGGTTACTCTCTATTACTCCCTCATCTATCCATACCTCAACTATGGTATTTGTGCTTGGGGTTCTACTACCCAAAATCATTTACGTCCTCTTATTACCCAACACAAAGCTGCTATTAGGACAATATCCAACTCTGGCCCCAGACATCACTCGGTACCCTTACTCAAATCTCTGAATATGTTAGATATTAAGTCACTGCACATTCTCTCTTGTGTATTATACATATATAAAACGCTGAACTGTAATGCTAATCCTGACCTCAAAAGCTTCATTGAAGGTTGTAACAGAACCCATGAACACCACACCAGAAATAAATACAGTTTTGATATTCCTAGAGTACGACTTAATCAAACTAGAAATGCTCTTCAAATCAAGGGACCCAGAATGTGGAATGACCTTCCCAGCCATGTTAAAGACTGTACCTCTCTCAACCAGTTTAAGATAAAAACTAAACACTACCTAATAAATTCCCTGTACCCTACCTCACTCCTCTATTGTCAACCCATGTCTGTAATTTTTTTTGTTTTTTGTTTTTTGTTTAATCAACACTGTTTGTCAACCTATTGTATTTGTGCTGCTTTTTCAGTCATGTTCCCCCTTTCTTTTTTATCTTTATTTGTATTTGTTCTCAACTCTTTTTATTCTTTATGCTCAATTAGTATTAAGTTCTAGATATTAATGTTTTTCTTGCCCGAAACGCATTGCGTAATAGTGGCTTTAGGCTTTATATGTACTAGCTCTATCTATATATCAATCCATTAATGTAACATCACTTGTATGTATGTATGTACCTTACCTGAATAAACATATTTATATTTATTTATTTATTTATTTATTTTGATACGACCCTGGGTTCTCCAGTGGAAACCAGAGGTCAAAATTGAGCTATTAAACTTTCTGGTAGTACAGTTGGTGCATCATGAGCGGCAATTGTTTGTATCTTCCCTGCCAGACGTAAGACTATTCTTGTTTCTCAAAGAGCATTTAAAGACTGAGCTGGGGGTTGATTATTAAATAATAACATAGGCACCAACTTTGCTTACTAATACTTTCTAATCATTTGTAAAGTAACAATACGTTGCATAGGGGAAGATCTTTAATGTGCTTAGCTGCACGATCAATTAGGCTCCTTCCGGCACCACGACAATGCGGGAGGCCTAGCTGGTCGCTAGGAGCGTTCTTCTCTGGCTGGCGTTTGTGGGGACGAGACCTACTCTGTGGCTGCACCCCTACTCTCCTCCCTTCTCCTCTTACTTATTTCCCTTACCTGAAGTTCCTGTACCATTATGTTAAGTACGGGTCATTTTTAAGTGTACCTACTCTGGTAGTAACGATTGGTGAGACCTGGGGGTAGTATTTACCAGTGTTTTGGGTACCCCTAAAGTGTTGTGTTTTGTATTAGGGTACCTTGTGGTGTCTCTACCCTAAGCTGCATCCAGCTTCAGTGCTTATCCAGTAGTACTTTACCCTAGCTTGTTCTTAGTGTAAACCTTGTATCCTGCCTAAGTGGACCAAGGCTTTTTAACGTAAGGTAGTGTGGTAAAGTTATTATTATTGTTATTGGTGTGAGTGTATATGGGGGGTTGTTAAGGGGTTAATAAATAAGTACATGAATTACAGAGTATCCCTTCTTCCTGTGTGGGAGTGCATTGATCAACCCTTAGACTAACATATATGGTCTAGTAGCAAGTTATTACTACTGTGGATAGTTTATTTTGGGGGCCGGGCCTTTTAGCTCTCCCATATTTGATACTCTGTCTTCTAACTACCCTTACCCCTTAATAGTACCAGTCCCCCATAGAAGCCCCACACATTTATATTTATAACAAGCCAGTCTGGGAGGAACATTATAAGTGTAAACAATTAGATTCTTGAGTGCCAAAACAAAAATTTTTTGTTTTCCGCAGAACGGTTGTGTGTTAGCCTAGGGTCCAACTCATCTAGCAAACGACATTCTTGCACTGACTGGACACCCAGCTGGATCCCTTCACGATTAAGGTTAGTGTGGCCTTGTGTTAGGGGCCGTGCAAATTTTTGTTTTTTTTTCCAATTTTTATTTTTTTTGGCTGGGAATTTTTTCTTTGGCTGGGAGCTAAAATTATTAGTGATGTCATCTGAAATGCAGAGACTGGCAAGGGAGCCTTCAGTGGTAGAGAAAAATAAAGAGGAGCAAAAACTCAAAACCGAGGAGTCTAGAATTAGAGCGAATGCCACTGGACCTCCACCTGCCGGGGATTCAAACCCCAGGCATTATGAGAAAAAGCATAATTTGCCTGAATTTTCCTCTGACCCTGAAAGGTTTTTCAACCATTTTCAGAGAGTGGCCACGTCCATGAACTGGCCAAAGGAAGAGTGGGTGAAAATCCTACAGGGAAGACTTAGGGGTAAAGCACAAGATATTTTTATAAACATGCCTGACGACGAGTGTTTCGAATATGATAAAGTCAGGGAACTATTTTGCGGGCATATGAAATTACTCCTGAAGCTCACCGCCAAGTTTATCGTAACCTTAGGCCTACTCACAACCAACCGCTCACTGAATTTGTGAATGATCAAATTCGATTAGATAGATGGATTCGCTCGGCGAAAGCCGAAACATACGAGGCTCTCAGGAACTTAATTTTAATGGAGCATTTTATAGATGTTATGCCAGAGAATAAAATACATTAGGAAGGATAGAGTTAAATTCTAAAATAGGGGATTTGGCCAAGTTGGCAGAAAACTACCAATTGGCGGGCAAAAGGCCCAATAAAAATAATTATACCCCACAGAGTAGCAAACCTTATACCCACAGCCAGTCCAGACCAGCTCATTCTAACCCTTTACCTAATGCACCTTCTGTTTCAGACATAACTAACCCTGTTAAAGTGTCTAGCCCCACGGCCCCTAAGGGTGAACCGAAGGGTAATTCTGTTAGTAATGTCTCTTCTCCCCGACGTTTTTGTGGTCACTGTAATCGTCCAAACCACACTATTAGCCGTTGTTGGCAACTGTACCCTGAAAAAAGACCCAATGCTCTAGTTGTGACACAGGGCTTGAGGCCTTCGGAAGGGTTAGGGAGTAAGACCTCCAACCCACAGTGGTTGGACTTGCTTACCCCATTCTTATCGAAAGGGAGACTACTTTTGTCTGAGGGTTCTTCCTGGAAGGACGTGGTGATCTTCCGAGACACCGGTGCCATCCAGACTTTAATTTTAGAGAGTGCGTTGCAAGGTGCCAACACTCTCGACACTGGAGAGGTGGTACTGGTCGAGGGTGTCACTAGTGATACTCGAGCAGTACCCCTCCATAAGGTTACCCTGGAATCTGATTTCCACAAGGGTGTTTGTACAGTCGGAGTCACTTTATACCTACCTTTCCCTAATGTTGATGTAATAGTTGGTAATGATTTAGCAGGGGATAAGGTAGGGGACTCCAGACTGCCTATTATGTTGCCTACCCCTAAGGTTTGCCTGGATCCACCCGCCGCAGAGGATAATGTTGTGTACCCTGCGTGCGCGGTGACCAGGTCTATGGGACTTAAATGTAAGGGCAGCCCTGTGCTTGCCAAGGTGGTAAATCCCGAGGTCACGAGGAGCTTTCCGAGTGGTGAAAACCAAGTGGACCTCGCGGACACATTCATGGCCCGACTCGATGACGTGGCCGAGGACATTGTGGAGAGCCTGCCACCGCCATCTACCGAGAGTAGTGGGGAGGTGGAGGAGAACACTGTTGAGCCTCGGCCAATGGCATCTGACCAAGGCCTAGATGCCTCCTTGAGTGAGTTACAGAAAGCTGACCCCACTCTTGCAGATTGTCATGAGACAGCTGTCTCTATGGAGGAAATTGTAGACGCAGCAACTGGGTACTACTACAATGATCGGATTTTGATGAGAAAATGGAGACCACAGAGTGCTCCCTTGTCAAATGAGTGGGAGGTAGTCCACCAGGTTATGTTGCCGACCTGCTATAGAGAAAGAGTTTTGGCAGCTGCTCATGATGATCCTATGGGGGGACATCAAGGTATTAATATTACGTATCACAAAATTTTAAAGTATTTTTTCTGGCCCAAGCTGAAAAGCGATGTGGCAAAATTTTGTAATGCGTGTATTGTTTGTCAACTGGTTGGGAAACCAAACCAGACTCCACCTAAAGCTCCTCTAAGGCCTATTGTCGTGCCAGAGGAACCATTTTCTCATGTGGTAATGGACTGTGTTGGACCATTACCTAGAACTAAGTCTGGTAATATTTACCTAATCACGATGATGTGTATCACTACTCGTTACCCAGAGGCTTTTGCTGTAAGGAACATCCGAGCAAAAACTGTTGTTGCTCGTATGTTGCAATTTTTTTCCACTTTTGGACTGCCTCGGGTCGTGCAAACTGACAATGGTACTAATTTTAAGTCTGATGTTTTCGAGCAATTTTGTAAGGAACATGGAATAACTCATAAGGTTTCCAGCCCATACCATCCACAGAGTCAGGGGGTAATTGAACGTTTCCATCTAACTCTGAAGCAGATGTTGAAGACATCGTGCGAGAGTTCCCACACCTTCTGGGATGAGAATTTACCGTATGTTTTGTTTGCGGCTAGAGAGGGATTACAAAGTTCACTGGGCTGTTCTCCTTTTGAGTTAGTCTTTGGCCATAAAGTTCGTGGACCCTTGCAAATGTTACAGGAGAATCTGTTAGGGAACGTAACGTTAACCGAAGGTTCGGCTTTCTTTGCGCAACACCACCAGAGACTCAAGGACTGCAAGGCGGCTGCATTAAAGTATCTTGGCAAGGCCCAAGAAAAGATGAAAGAACGTAACGATGCTAAATCTAAGTTACGGGTATTTCAGCCTGGCGACCCTGTCCTGGTATTAAAGCCTCGACTAGGGAACACTATGTCCCACAAGTACGAAGGCCCCTACATTGTGACAGAAAAGACTGGGGACCTCACGTACAAAGTGAGGCACTCTGACAAACGTAACCAGGTAATGCTCATACATGTAAATCGACTGAAGAAGTTCCAGGGCCCCAGGCCCATTGCACTAACCAATGTTTCCATTTCCAGTGAGAGAGGGGATGATTGTTCTGGGGACCCAACTAATCTCATTTTCAATAATTCTAGTTCTGTGAATGCTGTGGAGGAACTGTCCCATTTGCAGATGGCCCAACGTGAAGAGGTGCAGTCGTTGGTTGATGAATTCTCCAGTCTGTTCGGGGAGGTCCCGACCCAGACTGATGCCATTTGCCATGATGTCGAGTTGACGGACTACACTCCCATTCGCCTTCAACCCTATCGGATGAGTCCAGAAAAGAAGGCCATCGTACGGAAGGAGGTCGACTTCTTGCTCCAGCACGGCCTCATCCGGCCGAGCCAGGGCTCTTGGTGCTCGCCCTGCCTTTTGGTCCCCAAACCAGACGGCTCCTGGCGATTATGCACCGACTATCGGCAGCTCAACAAGGTGACCATTGTGGATGCCTATCCGCTGCCCCTCCTCGAGGACTGCATCGACGAGTTGGGAAATGCCAAGTACGTTTCGAAATTCGACCTCTCGAGGGGGTATTATCAAATCCCACTCACTGAACGTGCTAAACAGCTAACTGCGTTCGTGACACCCGAGGGTGTTTTTGAGTATCAAGTGTTACCGTTCGGCTTGCGTAATGCCCCTGCCACGTTCCAGAGACTCATGAACTCTCTACTCGCTAAGGTGCCAAATTGTCGGGCGTATTTAGATGATATCGTGCTGTTTGACAGTAATTGGGCTGACCACATAGCTAGGTTACGCCAGTTGTTTGCCATCTTGAAAAGGGCAAATCTTACCTTAAATGCTAAAAAGTGTCATTTTGGCCAAGGCACAGTGACGTACCTCGGTTATGAAGTGGGCCAAGGAAAAGTGTTACCTCGGCAAGATAAAATCAGTGCCATTCTGGAGTATCCAGTACTAAAGTCTAAAAAGGACGTTCAAAGATTTATCGGTATGTGTGCGTACTATCGACGTTTTTGTCAGAACTTTTCCAGTGTTGCCACTCCTCTCACAGACTTGTTGCGGAAAGCCGTTAAATTTAAGTGGTCATCAGACTGTGCAGAGGCATTTAAAAATTTGAAATTGATCTTAGCTTCCGCCCCAGTGCTTGCTAGTCCAAGGTTCGACCGACCGTTTAAAATTCATGTTGACGCGTCTGACTCGGGTGCTGGTGCAGTGTTGTTGCAAACTGGGGATGATCAGGTGGAACACCCAGTATATTATTACTCTGTGAAATTCGACAAGGCGCAACGCAATTATTCAGTGGTAGAAAAAGAGGCGTTGGCGCTAGTGTTAACATGTAAAAAGTTCGAAGTTTACCTCACAGGTAATATAGTGGAAGTGTACACGGACCATAACCCACTAGTCTTCCTGACTCAGATGAAGGGTAAGAATAAACGCATCCTCAGGTGGGCGTTGTACCTACAGGACTTCAATCTTTCCATTACCCACCTACCGGGCAGACTCAACGTGATAGCCGACGCTCTGTCCCGGTTGCCTGAATAACATTCATCTGAGCCACAGAAAGCCATTTACCAACTGTCATGCTTTAGTTATTTTTTTTTTAGGTTCTCCTGTGACATTAAATATTCCGTGTCCAATTTATTTACTTCCCTGTTCTTTTATTTTTTTGTGTATTTTTTTTTTTTTTCTTTCAGAGAACTCCTTTGTATTTTTTTTGCAGAGAAATTGCTTTTGATTGATTTTTTGTTTTTGTCATATGTTTTTCTTTTTATTCTCTGTATACTCTTACAAAAAAAATATGACTACTATTCTAGTAGTCACATTTTTTTTTCTCTGAAGGGGGGAGGAGTGTTACGACCCTGGGTTCTCCAGTGGAAACCAGAGGTCAAAATTGAGCTATTAAACTTTCTGGTAGTACAGTTGGTGCATCTCGAGCGGCAATTGTTTGTATCTTCCCTGCCAGACGTAAGACTATTATTGTTTCTCAAAGAGCATTTAAAGACTGAGCTGGGGGTTGATTATTAAATAATAACATAGGCACCAACTTTGCTTACTAATACTTTCTAATCATTTGTAAAGTAACAATACGTTGCATAGGGGAAGATCTTTAATGTGCTTAGCTGCACGATCAATTAGGCTCCTTCCGGCACCACGACATGAGGGAGGCCTAGCTGGTCGCTAGGAGCGTTCTTCTCTGGCTGGCGTTCGTGGGGACGAGACCTACTCTGTGGCTGCACCCCCTACTCTCCTCCCTTCTCCTCTTACTTATTTCCCTTACCTGAAGTTCCTGTACCCTTAAGTTAAGTACGGGGCATTTTTAAGTGTACCTACTCTGGTAGTAACGATTGGTGAGACCTGGGGGTAGTATTTGCCAGTGTTTTGGGTACCCCTAAGTGTTGTGTTTTGTATTAGGGTACCACGTGGTTTCACTACCCTAAGCTGCATCCAGCTTCAGTGCTTATCCAGTAGTACTTTACCCTAGCTTGTTATTAGTGTAAACCTTGTATCCTGCCTAAGTGGACCAAGGCTTTTAACGTAAGATAGTGTGGTAAAGTTATTATTATTATTGTTATTGGTGTGAGTGTATATGGGGGGTTGTTAAGGGGTTAATAAATAAGTACATGAATTACAGAGTATCTCTTCTTCCAAGGTGGGAGCGCATTGATCAACCCTTAGACTAACATATATGGTCTAGTAGCAAGTTATTACTACTGTGGATAGTTTATTTTGGGGGCCGGGCCTTTTAGCTCTCCCATATTTGATACTCTGTCTTCTAACTACCTATACCCCTTAATAGTACCAGTACCCCATAGAAGCCCCACTCATATCATTTGTAACATTCGAGAGAATGGTCCTAAACCGTCTCCTCCATAGAATAAGAACCATGCTATCCCCCCAGATATATGGCTTCATGCATGGAAGGAGTGTGCATCATTGCATCACCACCTTTCTTACCCTGCACACTGAAAAGTCATATACCACCTTCCTAGATCTTAAGTCTGCCTTTGATATTGCAAATAGACATGTTATCTTGAGTGAGCTTGCAAGAATGAATATTGGTGGTCGGCTTCTTTGTTGGATCAGGGGTTACTTATCCAACAGGAAGTCATCTGTATTTTTCCAGGGGCATAGAAGTGTAACAAGAGACTTTGAACTAGGCACCCCGCAGGGTGGTGTCCTCAGTCCTACCTTATTTAATATCTTAATAAACACGCTGTTAAACTCTATACCGAGCAAACCCAACGTCCACATCATTAGCTATGCTGATGATATAATGATACACACCGCTGGGTATGCTAACACGCAGAACACTCTTAACTCTGTATTAGACTCATGTCAGGACCTAGGTTTAATTATCTCAGCAGAGAAAACAAAGATACTAAATCGGCGCCCACCCAGGCAGGGAGGAGCTGTTCGCAAGATGCAACTGTCTGATGGCTCCCAGCTTGACTATGTAAACAGATTCAAATACCTTGGCCTTGAGGTGCCACTGTATGGTCCTGTTGTATTCAGACTCTGTCGTCAGTTTAAAGAAAGGCTCCGAGCTCTCAAGGCTGTTGCAGGTTATCACTCAGGCTATGGTGCCAATGTCAGAATTGTCAAAATGATGTACTTTGCATACATCAGATCTTTAGTGGATTATGCTGCACCTCTGCTTGTTTTGATGCCTGAAAGAAAGCTTGGAGGGCTTGAAAAATTGCAGAACGAAGCCTTGAGGATAATCCTTGGGTGCCCTCGTACCACAAAGATACTTAATATGAGAAAGGAACTTAATATTCTGAGCGTTGTTGATCGTGTTACTGAAATTAACTGTCAAATTGGTATAAAAATGCTTAGGCTAACTCATCCTAATCCTTGCACAGAAGCCCTCCAGAATTTCTTTATTGAAGATCAGCATTGTTCCAAATGGATAACAAAAACTGGAACTCAACTCAGAATGTATGGGGTTCATGATTTGTACCAAGAGAAACAACAACGGCACTTTCCTGCACCGTGGGAGGTTACACCCTTTCCAGTTTTAATCCCTCCCTTTCCACCCAAGAAGCAAATTAGAGATCAGCCCAAGCTTCGTCTTGAGGCAAAGCTCAACGCCTTAAGCCATATTGATGCTCTGTCCACAGAGCATTCTCTCTCTCAAATTATATACACTGATGGTTCCCTACACCGCACCACGGGTGCAGCTGGAAGTGCAGTTGTCCTGACAATGGGCGATGGCCTATACTTTGAGTGGGGAGTCCGTATAAACAACTGGGCCTCTACCCTTCAGACTGAACTATTTGCCTTGATCCTTGCACTGAAATGTGTACAAGTCTCAAAACTTGATACATTAATTGTAAGTGACTCCTTATCATCCTTAAATGCTCTCAACTCTTTAAGACATAACTGTAACATGCTCGTGTCCGAAGCTAGACACAAATACAACAAAATTATTAAGGATGGTAACAGAGTCCATTTCATGTGGTCTCCATCTCATGTTGGCCTCCGAATGCATGATAGAGCTGATAAGTTAGCCAAAGAATCTGCCTTTAAAGGAGCCGTTGAGTGTAACCTTGGATTGTCAATGAGCAATCTGAGAGCAGCAGTACACCGAGAACTTCAACAAGATCTTGTAGATCTGAGGCAAAGTGAAATTGACACCAGTAATTCCATCTATCATCATACTATCATGCAAGAGGAGCCACACATCTATGGATCATCCAATAAAATCAGCAGACTTCTAGATGTTACTACTGCTCGGCTTAGACTCGGTTACAAGTATCTCTGGGAATTCTCATTATCTGCTGATGTAGACCTGACCAAATGTAAACTGTGTCAACAAAATTATTCGCACACCCTCCGTCACTATGTGATGGAGTGCGAAAAGATACGTGAATTTAGAGACAATTCTATAACCAATGTTCCAGCGATGTGTCAATATTTCATTCAAAATGATCTGCTACCAGAAATTTTAGCCAAATATCCCCAGTTTGCTAACTGTAGGTAGTAACTAAGTGATTGTAACCTATCCACCGCTGCCCACTGGATGGGGGGGCGGTGTGCAGGACAAACATATAAATTTTGACACTAGCTCTCCACATATGTCAGTTGCTTAATTTAGAACCTGTACTTGAGGTCGATCTCGAACCCATTGTTGATGTAATGACTTATATTGAATTTTATAACTAGCTCATCAAGATTGTAACTTTCTTAGCTAAATGAATTGTGGGGTTCAGTCCCTGAGCCCATTATGTGCCTCTGTAACCCTTTCCACTACCGCCCACAAGATGGGTATGGGGCATAATAAATGAACAAACTAATAATACCCACTGTCCTATGCTTACAAAACAAGTCACAACTAATAAGATAATTAGACGAGCCAAAACTAAATACTACGAAGATAAATTTACCCAAATAAAGAGCAACATTAAACAAACTTGGAGAACAATTTCACAAATATTGGGATCAAAGAAGTCTATAAATAACAAACCGACTCTCCTGTCTAATAACGATGGTCAGCTCTCAGCCTCTGATTCTGCTATTGAGTTCAATAGGTTCTTCTCTTCCATTGGTTCATCTCTTGCTAATGATAATCCATCTTCCAGTACTGACATTAAGGACTATATTACAGGTAACTATCCACAGTCTCTGTACCTAAAGCCTATTAATTCCACTGACGTCAATGAGATAATCCTTTCCCTTAAAACCAAGTCTGGTGCCCTTGAGGAGATACCAACTTTAATCTACAAAAAAGCCTCCAGATCTTTAGCCCCTGCTATTGCTTTGCTCTTCAACAAGTCACTTGAACTCCAAACCTTTCCAGATATTCTAAAAAAAGCGAGAGTAACGCCTGTCCACAAATGTGGTGATCTCACAGATGTTAACAACTACAGACCTATATCAATCCTGCCAAACTTGTCAAAATTTTTGAAAAACTAATCTATAAGCAGCTTTACTCATATCTAGCCAAACTCAATATACTTAGCCCTTGCCAATATGGCTTCAGACCCAAAAAAGCACTAACGATGCACTTATTAGTATGCTTAACTCGATTCATACAGCTCTTGATAAAAATGAGTTCCCTGTTGGGTTATTTGTGGACCTGCGTAAAGCTTTCGATACTGTCAACCATCAAAACCTTCTTCTTAAATTACATCATTATGGAGTCAGAGGACACTCCCTACAATACCTCAAATCCTACCTTACTGACAGGCTCCAATGTGTTTCTGTGAATAATACAATTTCTCCCACCCTACCCATCAACATTGGTGTTCCCCAGGGCAGCATACTTGGCCCTCTCCTCTTTCTCATCTACATTAATGACCTTCCAAATGCCTCCCAACACCTCAAACCAATTCTATTTGCTGACGACACAACCTTCATTTACTCCAGTCCTGATCCCCTTGCTCTAAATGCCACAGTAAATACTGAGCTTAATAAAGTCCATCTGTGGCTAACTGCCAACAAACTCACCCTTAACATTGACAAAACTTTCTATATTCTGTTTGGCAATAAATCCTCTAATCAAATAAATCTCAAATAAACAATACCCAAATTTGTAACAAATTAGATGGCAAATTCCTTGGCATTCTCATTGACCACAAGCTGAATTTCCAGGGACACATTCTAAACATATCAAAAAAGTTTCAAAAACTGTGGCATTCTTTCTAAGATCAGATATTATGTACCACGCCCTGCTCTGGTGACTCTCTATTACTCCCTTATCTATCCATATCTCAACTATGGTATTTGTGCTTGGGGCCCTACTACCCAAAATCACTTACGTCCTCTAATTACTCAACACAAAGCTGCTATTAGGACAATATCCAATTCTGGCCCCAGACATCACTCGGTACCCCTACTCAAATCTCTGAATATGTTAGACATTAAGTCACTGCACATTCTCTCATGTGTATTATACATATATAAAACGCTAAACTATAATGCCAATCCTGATCTCAAAAGCTTCATAGAAGGTTGTAACAGAACCCATGAGCACCACACCAGAAATAAATACAGTTTTGATATTCCTAGAGTACGACTTAATCAAACCAGAAATGCTCTACAAATCAAGGGGCCCAGAATGTGGAATAACCTTCCCAACCATGTTAAAGACTGTACCTCTCTCAACCAGTTTAAGTTAAAAACGAAGCTATACCTAATAAATTCCATGTAACCCACCTTACCCCCCTGTTGTCAACCCATGTATATTTTTTTTTTTCAAATCAACGCTGTTTGAATGTAATTTTCTGTAATAATTTGTAATTGTATTTGTGCTGCTTTTTCAACAATGTTCCCCCCTCTTTTACCTCTTTTTTTTTTGTACTCAACTGTTACGACCCTGGGTTCTCCAGTGGAAACCAGAGGTCAAAATTGAGCTATTAAACTTTCTGGTAGTACAGTTGAGGCATCACGAGCGGCAATTGTTTGTATCTTCCCTGCCAGACGTAAGACTATTATTGTTTCTCAAAGAGCATTTAAAGACTGAGGTGGGGGTTGATTATTAAATAATAACATAGGCACCAACTTTGCTTACTAATACTTTCTAATCATTTGTAAAGTAACAATACGTTGCATAGGGGAAGATCTTTAATGTGCTTAGCTGCACGATCAATTAGGCTCCTTCCGGCACCACGACATGAGGGAGGCTAGCTGGTCGCTAGGAGCTTGCTTCTCTGGCTGGCGTTCGTGCGGACGAGACCTACTCTGTGGCTGCACCCCTACTCTTCTCCCTTCTCCTCTTACTTATTTCCCTTACCTGAAGTTCCTGTACCCTTAAGTTAAGTATGGGGCATTATTAAGTATACCTACTCTGGTAGTAACGATTGGTGAGACCTGGGGGTAGTATTTGCCAGTGTTTTGGGTACCCCTAAGTGTTGTGTTTTGTATTAGGGTCCCACGTGGTTTCCCTACCCTAAGCTGCATCCAGCTTCAGTGCTTATCCAGTAGTACTTTACCCTAGCTTGTTCTTAGTGTAAACCTTGTATCCTGCCTACGTGGACCAAGGCTTTTAACGTAAGATAGTGTGGTAAAGTTATTATTATTATTGTTATTGGTGTGAGTGTATATGGGGGGTTGTTAAGGGGTTAATAAATAAGTACATGAATTACAGAGTATCCCTTCTTCCTGTGTGGGAGCGCATTGATCAACCCTTAGACTAACATATATGGTCTAGTAGCAAGTTATTACTACTGTGGATAGTTTATTTTGGGGGTCGGGCCTTCTAGCTCTCCCATATTTGATACTCTGTCTTCTAACTACCCTTACCCCTTAATAGTACCAGTACCCCATAGAAGCCCCACACACATATATTTATAACATCAACGCATTTTTTTCTTTTTACCCATTAGTTTTAAGCTTTAGTCATTAGTGTTTTTTCCTGCCCGAAACGCTTTGCGTAATTAGTGGCTTTAGGCATTGTATGTACTAGCTCTATCTATAAAACGAACAAACTTTGTAAAATCTCTTTATGTATGTACCTTTACCTAAATAAAAATTATTATTATTATTATTATTATTAATATGCCAAGAAACTTTCCATCATTTTTATTGCTAATGTTTACATTGTCTATCTGAAGCTGAATTGCATTTGTAGATTTGCTTCCAAATAGGATGTAGTAGGTCTTTTCTATGTTAAGTGTTAGTTTGTTGGTTGACATCCATAAGTGGACTTTTTTTAGTTCATTATTAACAACATCATTTAGTGTATGTGGGTTGGGGTTGGAGTAGATGAGGGTAGTATCATCAGCAAACAAAATAGGTTTCAGAATGTTAGAGACATTAGGCAGATCATTGATGTATATAAGAAATAGAAGAGGTCCCAAGATGCTGCCCTGTGGCACTCCAACGGTTATTGGTAGAATGGGAGAGATTATATTATTGATGGCTACACATTGGTGTCTATCATTAAGATAGGATTGGATATAGTCCAGTGCATGGCCTCGGATTCCATAATGATGGAGTTTACATAAGAGGTAATCATGATTAACAGTATCAAAGGCCTTTCTCAGGTCAATGAAGGGTCCAATTGGAAACTCATTTTTGTCAAGGGCTGAGTAAATTATATCAAGGAGACTAATAATTGCATCGTTGGTACTCTTTCGAGAGCGGAAGCCAAACTGACAGGGGCTAAGAATGTCGAATTTTACGAGATAGGAGTAGAGCTGTTTGTAGATAATTTTTTCAAATATTTTTGATAGTATGGGTAGGTTCGATATTGGTCTATAGTTGTTTATGTCTGCCGGATTACCTCCTTTATGAACTGGCGTTACTCCTGCTTTTTTAAGGATATCAGGGAAGGTATGACACTCAAGGGATTTGTTGAACAAATAGGTGGCGCAAGGGCATGGGAGGCGCTCTTGTATACAATGGATGGGATTTCACTGATGTTCCCAGCTTTGGTTTCTAGTGAGTGTATGATGGACACAACATCTGTCGGGCTGACTGGAGAGAGGAGAAGGGTTTGGATAGCTGCCTGAGAGATATGTGTTGATATGTGTCTGAGTCTGTGGGATTTTACTTGCAAGGTTAGCACCAATCGATGAAAAGAAGCTATTAAATTCATTCGCCATTTCTAAGTCAGATGACGGTGTAAGGCCATCCTTAGAGAGTGTTATCTGGTTGTGGGAGCGTTGTTTAGTTCCCAGGTGTGGTGTTTGTGTGTTACTGAGGAAGTCTTGGTTGTAGGGTTGATGTAAAGTCATGACTTGGTTACTGACTTTAATACTTAATATGATTACATGACTAGTAGCTACCAAGCTTGGCTGGCGTCATGTACGCTCTCCTGTTTACCTTCCTCTCTCTGGCGTCTGCTCCGCCGCACATAGAAAACGGATGGTACCATTTTCTGTGAACATGACATCCCTCCTTTTCTTTAAAAAGAATGAATACAGGATGTCTACCCTGCTTGTAGCACAAAGCAAAGTTATTGACACAAAGTAAGTTATTACCATATCAAGAGATACTGCATACATTTAACATTAATTAAGCACACAAAGAATTTAAACAACTTAATCTTTTCCACAAAGGATTTCAATGTTAAAAATACATATGCAATGTTAAACAAACATGAAAGAAACTGTAATACAAAGTTACAAAATATTGAATGAGATATCTGCATTATTCAAACAATATTAAATTTAGTTTAGCATAATAAGTAAATACTTTTCATTACATAGGAACACAATTAATCATCAAATCGTGTAGGGCGTTTAACATGACGTTTAGGACGAGAGTCCTTAAATGCAATAACATCCCTTGATGAATTGTTTGTCGGGTTATAACTATTTTTTTCTTTTTCTTTTGCACGACTTTGCACTTCATCATTTTCTACACTAGTTGGAATCACTTTGAAATAAGCCATATTACGTGTTATACTATGATCTCTATTACTAGCTGTTACCATAGTTCCTTTTACACTAATCACTTTATATGGTTTTGTATCATACGGCATATCTAACTTTCCCTCTTTTTTCTTTTTAACGAGAACAGTATCTCCAACCTTTATGAACTGTTCCTTTGCACGTTGATCATGAGCAATTTTCATTTTGCCCTTGGCTAGTGCATCCTTCTGAGCGAGACGTTTATCCGTTACCTCGGCTGGCATGACGGGTAGTGCGATTCTCATAGGACGTCCAAATAAAAGTTCGCCAGGCGACTTGCCCAGTGTTCCATGTGGTGTTGCACGGTAGTTCCTGAGAAAAGCATACATAGCTTGTTTCCAGGATCGTCCTTCGGCATGAGCACAGCGTACCGCTTTCATGAGAGGTTGCATGAATCTCTCAACTTCTCCATTTGCTTGAGGATGTAGTGGCATCACACGGCGGTGTTTGAATCCAATATGCTCAGCAAAGTTGACAAAGTCTTGTCCATTGAATGGTGGTCCATTGTCCGTCTTGACAACTTCAGGAATGCCAAAGTTTGAAAAGATCTTGTCAAGTTTCGGGATGACGGCCTTTGCAGATGTGGAATTGATGATTTCTACTTCTGGATAACGTGAGTGATCATCAATGACTACCATCAAGTACTCTCCAGTTGGTAGTGGTCCGCAGAAGTCCATTGATACTTCCGTCCATGGTGCAGCAGGTAGTGGTGAAGGTTGTAGAGGTGTTGGTCTTGAAGTATCCACGGCAGCTTGGCAAGGGACACAGGCATCATGCATATCCTTTGCTTGACGATCAATGCCAGGAAACCACACTTTTTCTCGTAGCAGCTGTTTCGTCCTAACAAGACCTTGGTGTCCTTGATGTGCAAGCTTCAGAGCACGTTGCTGGAGAACAGCTGGAATGACGATACGA
Organism: Procambarus clarkii; assembly: GCF_020424385.1. NCBI lineage: Eukaryota > Metazoa > Arthropoda > Malacostraca > Decapoda > Cambaridae > Procambarus > Procambarus clarkii. Next base: position 1,564 of record NW_025554728.1, on the reverse strand, counting down.
GTACCTCGCAGCACAGTGTCGCGTTGTTGCGTAACACTTAATTCTGTCTGGATGCGTTCAAGTGCTTTGAATGCATCTTGGTCAACTCCTGAGGGTGGGATGCGTGGAAACTTTTTCTTAGTCAATGCATCCACTGTTGCTTGCAGAGTTGGGTCCTCTAGGGTTGCAGTACGGATTTCATCAAGAGTAAGAGCCTTAGGGACTGCATCACAGGTTACAGAGTGTACATATTCCTCGGCAACTTGCTGATGCTTGGTGATGGTGAAACTGTTGGCAGGATGTCGACTGATGTAATCAGCGGGATTGCCTGCACCCGGCTTGTATTTCACCGTAAAGTTGTATGGTTGCAGACGAAGAGCCCATCTCTCAATGCGAGCTGGTGGTTTGGACTTTGGATTATTGAAGATGGTCTCCAACGGTTTGTGGTCAGTGACTATCGTGGTGAAGGGTGCACCAAGCAGATACACATTGAAGTGTTCACAGCCCCATACAAGAGCAAGAGCTTCCTTCTCTGTCTGACTGTATCGTTGCTCAACATCTGTGAGAGAACGGCTGGCGTAGGCAATTACTACTCTGGAATCTGGTTGACCAGGTTTGTGTTGGGCTAACACAGCACCTAAACCAACAGGACTAGCATCCACCGTTAACTCAGTGTCCATTGATGGATCAAAGTATGCAGCAGTCGCATTCTCTACTAGTGCATCTTTCACAGCATCAAATGCATTTTGCTCGATATCGCTCCAGTACCATGATGCATTTTTCTTCAGGAGCTCACGTAGAGGCTTCGTAATGGTAGCAAAATCTGGAATGAAGCGAGAACAGTAGTTTGCCATTCCCAGAAAACTATGTACTTCAGTGGACGTTGAAGGAGGTGCAGCATTCTTGATATCTGCAACTTTCTTAGGATCTGGAGACAGACCTTTGTCACTAAGTACATGTCCAAAGAATTCAATTTTATGTTGATTGAACTCACACTTTGCTCGGCTTAGCGTCAAATTCTTTTCTCGTAAGCGTTGCAATGTTGCACGAAGAGCTTTGTCGTGTTCAGCTTGGGTACGGCCATAAACAATGATGTCATCAGACATGTTGTCAGCATTAGGTATGTCTTGCAATACCTGGCTGATGATGTGCTGGAATACCTCGGCAGCACTGTTAATACCAAAACTCAGGCGCTTGTACCTATACAGACCTCGATGTGTCGTAAACGTTGTGATGAATCGACTCTCCTCATCAAGTTCAAGCTGATGATAGCCCTTGTTTAAATCTAACTTGCTGAATACAGTTGCACCATTCAAGCGGTAGATCATATCATCTACAGTCGGTGTAGGATGGCGTTCACGCATTATTGCCTTGTTGGGAACACGCATGTCCACACAAATGCGTATCTCATCTGGATTCTTCGGCTTTGGTGGAGTGACAATTGGGCTTACCCATGGTGTTGGGCCTGTTACTGGTTCAATGATATCTAGTTCTATCAGCCTATCCAGTTCGGCATCGACTTTCTTGCGAGTATGGAATGGTTGTCGGCGATGTGGTTGGGCAACTGGAATTACATCTGGGTTGA
>NW_025554727.1:5000-13718 GCF_020424385.1 Procambarus clarkii | reverse complement strand
TGTGTGTGTGTGTGTGTGTGTGTGTGTGTGTTGTGTGTGTGTGTGTGTGTGTGTGTGTGTGTGTGTGTGTGTGTGTGTGTGTGTGTGTGTACTCACCTATATGTACTCACCTATATGTGCTTGCAGGATCGAGCATTGACTCTTGGATCCCGCCTTTCGAGCATCGGTTGTTTACAGCAATGACTCCTGTCCCATTTCCCTATCATACCTGGTTTTAAAATTATGAATAGTATTTGCTTCCACAACCTGTTCCTGAAGTGCATTCCATTTCCCCACTACTCTCACGCTAAAAGAAAACTTCCTAACATCTCTGTGACTCATCTGAGTTTCAAGCTTCCATCCATGTCCTCTCGTTCTGTTACTATTCCGTGTGAACATTTCGTCTATGTCCACTCTGTCAATTCCTCTGAGTATCTTATACGTTCCTATCATGTCCCCCCTCTCCCTTCTTCTTTCTAGTGTCGTAAGGCACAGTTCCCTCAGGCGCTCTTCATACCCCATCCCTCGTAGCTCTGGGACGAGTCTCGTTGCAAACCTCTGAACCTTTCCAGTTTCATTATATGCTTCTTCAGATGGGGACTCCATGATGAGGCGGCATACTCTAAGACTGGCCTTACGTAGGCAGTGTAAAGCGCCCTAAATGCCTCCTTACTTAGGTTTCTGAATGATGTTCTAACTTTTGCCAGTGTAGAGTACGCTGCTGTCGTTATCCTATTAATATGTGCCTCAGGAGATAGATTAGGTGTTACGTCCACCCCCAGGTCTCTTTCACGCGTCGTTACAGGTAGGCTGTTCCCCTTCATTGTGTACTGTCCTTTGGTCTCCTATCTCCTAGTCCCATTTCCATAACTTTACATTTGCTCGTGTTGAATTCTAGTAGCCATTTCTCTGACCATCTCTGCAATCTGTTCAGGTCCTCTTGGAGGATCCTGCAATCCTCATCTGTCACAACTCTTCTCATCAACTTTGCATCATCCGCAAACATCGACATGTAGGACTCTACGCCTGTAAACATGTCGTTAACATGTGTTTGTGTGGTGTGTGTGTGTGTGTGGTGTGTGTGTGTGTGTGTGTGTGTGTGTGGGCCCACCTACCCACCACAGCCCGGTTGGTCCGCGCTTGTGTGAAATAGCTCCCGATCGCAATTCTCTGATCATACGTACTCCTGTAAACCATTAGAGCTGACTCCACTGCTAAAACCTCTCTTACACTGGCTCTCTTACCCTCTCTTCCATCCTCCTCTGTGACTTTTTCTTCACCTACACCCATGTTCTCTACTACATTTCCTGCTCAAACAGAAAGTCTTTATCCTGCTTTTAGTGAACAATCTTGTATGCTGTGGCTCGTGTACCTTCTTTCTCTTGCCTTGACATGGTGAGGTTTGGTAAAGAGAAGGGGGAACAGATGTAATGATCCCGACATGTAAAGTTCTTAGCATGTAAGGTTCCTTGATTACATGCATGATTCTTAGATTATATGTAAGTTTTTTAGATTACATGTACGGCTCTTAGACTACATGTAAGGTTCTTAGACCATACATAAGGCTCTCAGACTACATGTAAAGCTCTTAGACTACATATATGGCTCGTAGACTACATGTAAGATTCCTAGATTACATGAATAGCTCTTAGACTACATGTATAGCTCTTAGACTACATGTATAGCTCTTAGACTACATGTATAGCTCTTAGACTACATGTATAGCTCTTAGACTACATGTAAGGCTCTTAGACCATACATATGGCTCTCAGACTACATGTAAGATTCCTAGATTACATGAATACCTCTTAGACTACATGTAAGCTTCTGAGATAACTTTTTCCCGTAAGTTAGAATATCGGGTCTTACCTCAGCGGGCGGGAAGAATGTACCAGGTTTTATCCCTCCAGTATATTCCCGCTTCTCCTGGGACATCGTTAAGTTTCTGCAATTTATTGGAGCCTAAAATTGGATTTCTGTGACAGGTATTAGATTGCATAAAATCTCCATTTGTTGTTGTTGTTGTTGTTGGTGTTTTTGTAATCATGTTTTTATTATTAGTAGTAATTTTGTTACTACTTTTTATTGTACTTGAATGAAGGTGGAGAGTTCAGACTCTTCATCTCCAGATGGAGAGTGTGGATAGGAACGTAGAGACGGGAATGAGGCTTAGACGCCCCCTGTCCGGAGGGATCAAGACGGGAGACAGATATAGACAGACTCAGGCAATATATTGAAACGTAAGAGTGGATATATTAAACATTGGGTAGGTAGCTAAGAAGGCAGATGCGTTTGGGTAGTCTGTATAAGCTTCCAGGGTAAGTAAGGCAGGCAGACAGGTGGGTAGCACCTGTCTGCCTGTCTGGCTAGGAAGGAAGCCTGGGCAGCAGACAGCCTGCCAGCCTGTCTGCCTGACTAGGAAGGCAGGCAGGCTGGTATTGATGCAGGTTGGGCAGGCTGCTAGACATGTCTAAGACATTAGAAATTAAACTGTACCAAATCGTCTCCTCAAACTAGTAGGATTCTTTCCTCATTGCACAATCCTCACACCCATATATATATATATATATATATATATATATATAATATATATATATATATATATATATATATATATATATATATATATATATATATATTATATATATATATATTATATAATATACTCTGGCTTGTTGAGAAAGGTTAATTGGGTAATTTTTTATAACTATAATGTGATTTCATAGGGAATTGGGTCCCTTTATGTGTAATTGAGTTTTTAAATGAGTTTAGCTTTGATATTAATGAGCTTAACATTTCGGGGGATTACAGATAATTTACGCTATCTGTTTGGCCTTTATAAGTGTATCTCTCTGACATATTCCACTCACGTGCACACACGGAGGGGGGGGGGGCTGTGGGCTGAGTGGACAGCGCTTGGGACTCGTAATACTTGGGTCCGGGTTTGATCCCCGGCGATGGCGAAAAACAAATGGGCAGAGTTTCTTTCACCCTGATGCTCCTGTTACCTAGCTATAAATAGGTACCTGGGAGTTAGAGGGCTGTTACGGGCTGCTTCCTGGTGTGTGTGTGTGGGAAAAAAAAGTTGATTGACAGTTGAGAGGCGGGCCAAAAGAGCAGAGCTCAACCCCCGCAAGGACAACTAAGTGAGTACACCACACACACACACCACACACACACACACACACACACACACACACACACACACACACACACACACACACAGGAAAGGAATGCACTAGGAAGTGATGTGGTGGAGGCTGACTCCACACACGGTTTCAAGTATAGATATGATAAGAGCCCAGTAGGCTCAGGAACCTGTACACCAGTTGATTGACAGTTGAGAGGCGGGACCAAAGAGCCAAAGCTAAACCCCCGCAAGCACAACTAGGTGAGTGCACACACACACACTCAAGTTGAAGGATAGTTTAAGAGACTTAACAATGACTTTGACCTTGAAGACACCCTCGAAGGGCCTCGGCTTCTGTGGCGGGCTACTAAGTGTCCCTTGGGAGTGAAAGCAATTAAATATTATTGAATGCCATTGAATACAGTAATCTCAAGCCGTATTAAGAGACTAATGCTGTGAGATTGAATAGGTCTTGAGACGCTCAGGTTAGTAGTAATTAAGGAGCCGACCTGTGGATGATGAGGTGTTAAATATGTGTATTCACCTAATTGTATTCACATAGTTGTGCTTGCGGGGGTTGAGCTCTGCTCTTTCGGCCCGCCTCTCAACTGTCAGTAAACTGTTTCTACTACTACTTTTTTCACACCACACACACACACACACACACACACACACACACACACACACACACACACACACACACATTCACCAGGAAGCAGCCCGTGACAGCTGACTAACTCCCAGGTACCTATTTACTGCTGGGTAACAGGGGGCATAGGATGAAAGAATCTCTGCCCATCGTTTCTCGCTGGGGCCCGGGATCGAACCCGGGACCACAGGATCACGTGCCCAGCGTGCTGTCCGCCCAGCCACCGGCTCCCCTAAATGTACTCACCTAGTTGTGTTTGCGGGGGTTGAGCTCTGGCTCTTTGATCCCGCCTCTCAACTGTCAATCAACTGGTGTACAGATTCCTGAGCCTACTGGGCTCTGTCATATCTACATTTAAAACTGTGTATGGAGTCAGCCTCCACCACATCACTGCCTAAAGCATTCCACCTGTTAACTACTCTGACACTGAAAAAGTTCTTTCTAACGTCCCTGTGGCTCACTTGGGTACTCAGTTTCCACCTGTGTTCCCTTGTTCGCGTACCGCCAGTGTTGAATAGTTTATCCTTGTCTACCCTGTCAATTCCCATGAGGATTTTGTAGGTAGTGATCATGTGTGTGTGTGTGTGTGTGTTTTCGTTTAATTCGCCAATTAAATTGCAATGTTCTCAAAGGTCCAGTGTTTCAACTCAACCTTCCGACAATTATTATATCTTTGGAAAGACGATAATCACTTGCTTTTTCTATCAAATTTATAATAAAAATTCTGTATTGATTTAGTTTGGACAACTTATTAATCCAATGATTTACTTCTCTTATGCTGAAGAAAATCTTCTTGAGATCAGACTGGCGTCCTCAGTCTTAATTGGTGTCCCCTCGTTCTGCTGTTCCTTTCATCATTGTCTCTATGCCTACTCAGTCTTAATTGTGTCCCCTCGTTCTGCTGTTCCTTTCATCATTGTCTCTATGCCTACTTGGTTAATTCACCTTAGAATCTTATATGTCGTGATCATGTGTGCTCTCTTCCTTCATGTAGTGTTGTGAAGTTCTTTTCCAGTCCCGTTACATGTCATTGGGATGGAAAAGGATTCACGAATATAAAAGAAAAAGTTAAAGAGCAGAGAAGATATATGGTATAGATAAGTTTTGATAGTCTACTCTCCTCAGTCGCCTGTCTTTACTGTTATTGGTTCCAGTTTTACTACCCCCAGTTTTATCCAGTTTTCTCTCCTTCCTTCTTTCTCTCACTTCCACTCCTCGGCTTTTGTAATTTATTTCTTCCTTTATCAGACCTTTCCATTTTTTGACGTTTTTATCACCCTTTTCACTCTCACCGTTTTCTTTGTCCGCTTCTGCTTCCTCTTTATTGACCTTATAATATATCGTCTTTATTACCTCTCTTATATTCCCTCTTTATTCGACTTGTATTTCTTCTCTTCGAGAAAGCCAAAATAGTGATAATAATTGACCATTTTGTCTAATATTTTTATTATCGTCGATTTGAGGCTAAACCGACCAAGTTGAGAAATTAGGACCAATACTTTATTTGAAATACGAAGAAAACAGTTAATGAAAGATTGTAATTATGGGGATCCGGGGAGCCGGTCGGCCGAGCGGACAGCACGCTGGACTTGTGATCCTGTGGTCCTGGGTTCGATCCCAGGCGCCGGCGAGAAACAATGGGCAGAGTTTCTTTCACCCTATGCCCCTGTTACCTAGCAGTAAAATAGGTACCTGGGTGTTAGTTAGCTGTCACGGGCTGCTTCCTGGGGGTGGAGGCCTGGTCGAGGACCGGGCCGCGGGGACACTAAAGCCCCGAAATCATCTCAAGATAACCTCAAGATAACCAAGATGTGTTCCTGAACAATTATGGGATCATGAACAATTATATGAACCTGAACAATTATGTGATTCTGTACAATTGTGAACACGTTATACTGTACAATTGTGAACACGTGATTCTGTACAATTGTGTGATTCTGAACAATTTTGTGATACTGAACAACTACGCAGTCCTGAACTGCTGGGACTCGTGTGTGCTTGTTCCATCTCTCCCTTCACTACCGGGACCTCTGTGTGTGTCTGAATTGCACTACTGTGGTACCAGGTTACATCACAGGCGAACGACTTTGATGAAATTTCATTAATATTCTCCATTACTAGGGTGACACATGCAGGGAGACTGAAAGACTCCCTCTCCGCCTTCCTGGGGCCAGATTCACGAAGCAGTTACGCAAACACTTACGAACCTGTACATCTTTCCTCAATCTTTAACGGCTTTGGTTACATTTATTAAACAGTTTACAAGCATGAAAACTTCCCAATCAACTGTTGTTATTGTTATAAACAGCCTCCTGGTGCTTCGGAGCTCATTAACTGTTTGATAATTGTAAACAAAGCCGCCAAAGATTGAGAAAAGATGTTCGTAAGTGGTTCGTAACTACTTCGTGAATCTGGCCCCTGGTTCTTAAAACCAGGACTCAGGCTTTTTGGACGTATGGTAAACGCCTTTCATGTTTCCTTTTGGTGGTATGGGAGGTCTTGTTTTGGGTGTTGGAGAGAAAATATGCATCCTGCCTTGCTTTGTCATCGGCCCCGCCGCCACCACCACCACTAGCAGCAGCACCACCACCACCACCATCACTACTAGCCCCACTAGCAGCACCACCATCACCACCATCACTACTAGCCCCACTAGCAGCACCACCATCACTACTAGCTCCATTAGCAGCACCACCATCACCACCATCACTACTAGCTCCACTAGCAGCAGCACTACCACCATAACCACCACCACCACTATCCCCACTAACAGCACCACCACCATCACCACCACCACCACCACTAGCTCCACTAGCAACAGCATCACAACCATCACCACCACTACCATCACCACCATCACTACCCCTGCTACCAGCACCACCACCACTAATAGCCCCACTAGCAGCACCACCACCACCATCACTAGCCCTACTACTACCACCACCAGCACCACCACTACCACCACCATCACCACCCAGAACAACATGATGGTGAGCCCACGTAACACAATCACTGTTTACACCTTCAACAACAACAACAACAACAAAACAACAAACTCAGTAGTTAAGGAAGAAAGAGGTTAAGGAGTCACTCCGCCATCTTGCCTGTCGTCAACTGTCGTCAGAGCGGAGACAGTAACTTGACGGGGATCTTGTTTGTCAAGAAAGAATTATAAGTTTTTTTTCTCCATGAATTTGATAAGGAAATAAGTGTCGTATTTTTGGGGAAAAAAGTTTTCTGACGGCACAATAAACATGTTATTTGAATTCCTTGTTTATTATTTAGCGACAGACCTTCTAAATGAGGAAGGGAAGGGAGATAAAGAGAGGGTGAAAGGAGGAGGAGGAGAAGAAATAGAAGAGAGTCTTGGATATTTATGCTGTGTTCTCGTGGGTGCTGGCATGACCTTTGTCTGACATTTACAAACCAGTGTGGCATGTATTATTTCTTGGTTAGTGGTTTGCACCACATACCTATACATCTCTTCATATACCCGTCCATATATACTATGGTATACTTCATATACCATACATATACCCGTCTATATATACTATGGTATACTTCATATACCCGTCCATATATACTATGGTATACTTCATATACCATACATATACCCGTCCACCTCTTCCCAAATGCCTTTATACCAGGCACTTTGTACCTTGACAACCAGGAGTTTGAGCGACGGTCTCGCTTCATGCAGGGCGGCGTTCAATCCCCGACCGTCCAAGTGGTTGGCCACCATTTCTTCTCTCCCTCGTCCCATCCCAAATCCTTATCCCTTCCAAGTGCTATGTGGCCGTAATGGCTTGGCGCTTTATCCTGATGGTTTCTTTGCTTCCTTCGTAGTCTTGAAAACTTGTTCTATGTTTTGGGAACATCACCAACCTACCTAACTTGTAGCTGCCTCGTGGTGCTGCCAGGGATCAATAGCCTCGCGGCCCGGTCTCCGACCAGGCCTCCCATTTGGTCGTCTGGTCAGCCAGGCTGTTGGAGGCTGCTACTCGCAGCCTGACATGAATCACAGCTTGGTTGATCATTAATTAACATAACTAATTAAAAATAGGGTCAACAATTTGTATAATTGATAGCAAACAGAATTCCCGTAATGAATGTTGTTTACATTCTTAGCTGAATGTAAGCTAAGAATGTAAGCTAAACCTGCCCCTATGTACATCATAGAATTAACAAGAACAATAAATAACTAAAGAAAAATATCCGTAACTTAATTTTTTGGGAGTTGAGACAAAATCATCGTCGGAAAATTATATAATGAAACCATTGATCTAACACAAGAAAGGACGATATACACTGAGAGATGTATGTACCCGGCGTGTCTGTGTGTATACAGTCTCTTTAGGTCTACCATGTAGACTAAAGTATTCTCCCTGGTTGAGTAAACTGTTTATGTTTGACGTTTACACCATACGGGGTTAAACCAGTCGAAAATTGAAAGCCAATGAAATGTAAAACACGAAATAACTATATATATATATATATATATATATATATATATATATATATATAATATATATATATATATATATATATATATATATATATATATATATATATAGTATGTGGTGTTACTCCTTTGTGCCGTCGACAGTCGATTAAATTGGTGGGTGATAGTGTCTGGTGTTGTGTGGGGAGAGTGGCCGTAGCAGCTAGTGGTGTTGGCAAGCCTGGCAACACCTTATTGGTGTAGTAAACTGAAATTTATGATGTGTTGTTAAAATTGGAGTGTATGTGGTGTTTGGCAGGGTCGGGTGTTGGCAGGGTCGGGTGTTTGGCAGGGTCGGGTGTTGGCAGGGTCGGGTGTTGGCAGGGTCGGGTGTTTGGCAGGGTCGGGTGTTGGCAGGGTCGGGTGTTTGGCAGGGTCGGGTGTTGGCAGGGTCGGGTGTTGGCAGGGTCGGGTGTTTGGCAGGGTCGGGTGTTTGGCAGGGTCGGGTGTTTGGCAGGG
>NW_025554727.1:0-2500 GCF_020424385.1 Procambarus clarkii | reverse complement strand
AGAACTACTATCTTAACACTTAAGATTAATCTTAATCTTAAACGTTACTCATTGGTGAAGTGATTGGCTCTAATTATTGTCATGGATCTATTGTGATTGGCTCTAATTATTGTCATGGATCTATTGTGATTGGCTCTAATTATTGACATGGATCTATTGTGATTGGCTCTAATTATTGTCATGGATCTATTGTGATTGGCTCTATTGTCATGGATCTATTGTGATTGGTTCTAATTATTGACATGGATCTATTGTGATTGGCTCTAATTATTGTCATGGATCTATTGTGATTGGTTCTAATTATTGACATGGATCTATTGTGATTGGTTCTAATTATTGACATGGATCTATTGTGATGGGCTCTATTGTCATGGATCTATTGTGATTGGCTCTATTGTCATGGATCTATTGTGATTGGCTCTATTGTCATGGATCTATTGTGATTGGCTCTATTGTCCATGGATCTATTGTGATTGTTGTAATTATTGACATGGATCTATTGTGATTGGTTCTAATTATTGACATGGATCTATTGTGATTGGCTCTAATTATTGTCATGGATCTATTGTGATTGGCTCTAATTATTGTCATGGATCTATTGTGATTGGCTCTAATTATTGTCATGGATCTATTGTGATTGGCTCTAATTACTGTCATGGATCTATTGTGATTGGCTCTAATTATTGGATCTATAATTGTCATGTCGTGATCTCTAACACACGGCTTGATAACGATCCAGGACGGACCGAAACGTGTCGTGGTCTCGTTATCTTCTGTTGTGAGATCTGGTCATCATATTGATCAGTTAATTGGATACATTCTAACACCTTTAAGATAGGTGGTTAAGATCTATATTATTTACCCTAGTGTTATTAATATTTCATCAGTAGGATTATGTCTGGTTGATCAGTCCAGCAACCAGGAGGCCTGGTCGACGACCGGGCCGCGGGGACGCTAAGCCCCGGAAGCACCTCAAGGTAACCTCAAGGTATGTCTATGTTCGGAAGGGCATATTGGTTAATGATATTCTTCTTCTTTAACGAGTACTTCATTCTTGTCCCTGGAGAGAAAGGGGAGAGGTGTTCCTTATCAGGAGTGATCCTTATCAGGAGCCTCGCCTCTGGCAGAACCATGAGAGATTTATCATGCCATTGCAAATGAATTTGTCACCCCTTGCCCCTAGATAAATGCCCCACTCGGTGACAAAGATAAAAATATGAGGACAGTTGATTACACAGAATGATGAATTGAACGTGTATGAATATCACTATTACACAGGTGCTGCTCCACACTAACATATACAGCGAATACTGTAAACTGTATATCATGTTTGTGTATGTTTGTGTGTATGTGAATAATGTTTGTGATATATATATATATATATATATATATAATATACTATATATCTATATATATATATATATATATATATATATATATAATATGTATTAAGTATACATACACGCATCCAGAGCACGAGTTAGACTCTTCTGATGCACTTATATAAATGAATCTGTTAACACTCTCTAACTCACTTCTTTTGTTTTCATTTCCCAAGATGCCAGTGTGGTGATTCTTTAGTTTACCCCCGGGAGCTGTCTTGTCTGGGGTGCCTCTCTTTATGAGAGAGAGAGAGAGAGAGAGAGAGAGAGAGAGAAGAGAGAGAGAGAGAGAGAGGGAGAGAGAGAGAGAGAGAGAGGGAGAGAGAGAGAGAGAGGGGGAGGGGTTCTATGTAAGAACTATGTTTCTATGTTCTATGTTTCTATGTTCTATGTTCTATGTTCTATGTTCTATGTAAGGCTTTATATGAGCTAATGCAGGATGACAGCTTTAAGTTGCCATTTGATTAAGACCATCAATGTCATTGCTAATGAACTCTAGTTGTGTAGCTTTGAGAGAGAGAGAGAGAGACAGACAGACAGACAGAGCCACCACAACACCTCCACATGCTAACACCATATATACTCCATTATAAAACAACAAATAAAACCATAGAAATATCTATATAAAAATATAAACTGAAAACAACACCTAATTTAGATATAAATTTACGATAAATCTGCTTTTCATATACGCCAAATTTGCTGATAATAGAACTCAGCACATTTTTGAAAAGCAAAATGTATAGCTCTATATTTCCTCTATAGACAAGTCGATTTTGATCTTCAAAGTGCTAACTGGAAATCCAGTTAGTACGTTGTTAGTGGATAATCTAATTCCACATTCGGCTGGGAAAGAGATTTTAATTAATGAGAGAATTGTTGTTATTGAGAATTGTTGTTACGACATTCTATGAATAAAAAGATAAATTTTATTTGTCAAAGAGGTCGATTTTCTGTTATTTGTTTTCAATCTGATTCACGCGGTAATTTGCATGAATCCAATTACGACCTCGAAATAGGTTTGGAGACAAATGAACGCACACACAGACGCACTAACACGGACGCGCTCACACGAACACGCTCACACGAACACGCTCACACGAACACGCTCACACGAA
>NW_025554726.1:0-15095 GCF_020424385.1 Procambarus clarkii | reverse complement strand
AAGACGCCTTAATCCACTTGACCATCACGACCGGACATAATGAGGTGATAGCCGAGGCTATTTGAACCACCCCACCGCCGGCACTCGGATAGTTATCTTGGGCATAGCATTTTACCAAATCACCTCATTCTTTGGGGCACACGTGAGGAACACAAATGCGAACAAGCCTGAATGGTCCCCAGGACATATGCAACTGAAAACTCACACCCCAGAAGTGACTCGAACCCATACTCCCAGAAGCAACGCAACTGGTATGTACAAGACGCCTTAATCCACTTGACCATCACGACCGGACATAATGAGGTGATAGCCGAGGCTATTTGAACCACCCCACCGCCGGCACTCGGATAGTTATCTTGGGCATAGCATTTTACCAAATCACCTCATTCTTTGGGGCACACGTGAGGAACACAAATGCGAACAAGCCTGAATGGTCCCCAGGACATATGCAACTGAAAACTCACACCCCAGAAGTGACTCGAACCCATACTCCCAGAAGCAACGCAACTGGTATGTACAAGACGCCTTAATCCACTTGACCATCACGACCGGACATAATGAGGTGATAGCCGAGGCTATTTGAACCACCCCACCGCCGGCACTCGGATAGTTATCTTGGGCATAGCATTTTACCAAATCACCTCATTCTTTGGGGCACACGTGAGGAACACAAATGCGAACAAGCCTGAATGGTCCCCAGGACATATGCAACTGAAAACTCACACCCCAGAAGTGACTCGAACCCATACTCCCAGAAGCAACGCAACTGGTATGTACAAGACGCCTTAATCCACTTGACCATCACGACCGGACATAATGAGGTGATAGCCGAGGCTATTTGAACCACCCCACCGCCGGCACTCGGATAGTTATCTTGGGCATAGCATTTTACCAAATCACCTCATTCTTTGGGGCACACGTGAGGAACACAAATGCGAACAAGCCTGAATGGTCCCCAGGACATATGCAACTGAAAACTCACACCCCAGAAGTGACTCGAACCCATACTCCCAGAAGCAACGCAACTGGTATGTACAAGACGCCTTAATCCACTTGACCATCACGACCGGACATAATGAGGTGATAGCCGAGGCTATTTGAACCACCCCACCGCCGGCACTCGGATAGTTATCTTGGGCATAGCATTTTACCAAATCACCTCATTCTTTGGGGCACACGTGAGGAACACAAATGCGAACAAGCCTGAATGGTCCCCAGGACATATGCAACTGAAAACTCACACCCCAGAAGTGACTCGAACCCATACTCCCAGAAGCAACGCAACTGGTATGTACAAGACGCCTTAATCCACTTGACCATCACGACCGGACATAATGAGGTGATAGCCGAGGCTATTTGAACCACCCCACCGCCGGCACTCGGATAGTTATCTTGGGCATAGCATTTTACCAAATCACCTCATTCTTTGGGGCACACGTGAGGAACACAAATGCGAACAAGCCTGAATGGTCCCCAGGACATATGCAACTGAAAACTCACACCCCAGAAGTGACTCGAACCCATACTCCCAGAAGCAACGCAACTGGTATGTACAAGACGCCTTAATCCACTTGACCATCACGACCGGACATAATGAGGTGATAGCCGAGGCTATTTGAACCACCCCACCGCCGGCACTCAGATAGTTATCTTGGGCATAGCATTTTACCAAATCACCTCATTCTTTGGGGCACACGTGAGGAACACAAATGCGAACATGCCTGAATGGTCCCCAGGACATATGCAACTGAAAACTCACACCCCAGAAGTGACTCGAACCCATACTCCCAGAAGCAACGCAACTGGTATGTACAAGACGCCTTAATCCACTTGACCATCACGACCGGACATAATGAGGTGATAGCCGAGGCTATTTGAACCACCCCACCGCCGGCACTCGGATAGTTATCTTGGGCATAGCATTTTACCAAATCACCTCATTCTTTGGGGCACACGTGAGGAACACAAATGCGAACAAGCCTGAATGGTCCCCAGGACATATGCAACTGAAAACTCACACCCCAGAAGTGACTCGAACCCATACTCCCAGAAGCAACGCAACTGGTATGTACAAGACGCCTTAATCCACTTGACCATCACGACCGGACATAATGAGGTGATAGCCGAGGCTATTTGAACCACCCCACCGCCGGCACTCGGATAGTTATCTTGGGCACAGCATTTTACCAAATCACCTCATTCTTTGGGGCACACGTGAGGAACACAAATGCGGACAAGCCTGAATGGTCCCCAGGACATATGCAACTGAAAACTCACACCCCAGAAGTGACTCGAACCCATACTCCCAGAAGCAACGCAACTGGTATGTACAAGACGCCTTAATCCACTTGACCATCACGACCGGACATAATGAGGTGATAGCCGAGGCTATTTGAACCACCCCACCGCCGGCACTCGGATAGTTATCTTGGGCATAGCATTTTACCAAATCACCTCATTCTTTGGGGCACACGTGAGGAACACAAATGCGAACAAGCCTGAATGGTCCCCAGGACATATGCAACTGAAAACTCACACCCCAGAAGTGACTCGAACCCATACTCCCAGAAGCAACGCAACTGGTATGTACAAGACGCCTTAATCCACTTGACCATCACGACCGGACATAATGAGGTGATAGCCGAGGCTATTTGAACCACCCCACCGCCGGCACTCGGATAGTTATCTTGGGCATAGCATTTTACCAAGAATTGGTAAAGGTGAGGTGATTTGGTAAAATGCTATGCCCAAGATAACTATCCGAGTGCCGGCGGTGGGGTGGTTCATATAGCCTCGGCTATCACCTCATTATGTCCGGTCGTGATGGTCAAGTGGATTAAGGCGTCTTGTACATACCAGTTGCGTTGCTTCTGGGAGTATGGGTTCGAGTCACTTCTGGGGTGTGAGTTTTCAGTTGCATATGTCCTGGGGACCATTCAGGCTTGTTCGCATTTGTGTTCCTCACGTGTGCCCCAAAGAATGAGGTGATTTGGTAAAATGCTATGCCCAAGATAACTATCCGAGTGCCGGCGGTGGGGTGGTTCAAATAGCCTCGGCTATCACCTCATTATGTCCGGTCGTGATGGTCAAGTGGATTAAGGCGTCTTGTACATACCAGTTGCGTTGCTTCTGGGAGTATGGGTTCGAGTCACTTCTGGGGTGTGAGTTTTCAGTTGCATATGTCCTGGGGACCATTCAGGCTTGTTCGCATTTGTGTTCCTCACGTGTGCCCCAAAGAATGAGGTGATTTGGTAAAATGCTATGCCCAAGATAACTATCCGAGTGCCGGCGGTGGGGTGGTTCAAATAGCCTCGGCTATCACCTCATTATGTCCGGTCGTGATGGTCAAGTGGATTAAGGCGTCTTGTACATACCAGTTGCGTTGCTTCTGGGAGTATGGGTTCGAGTCACTTCTGGGGTGTGAGTTTTCAGTTGCATATGTCCTGGGGACCATTCAGGCTTGTTCGCATTTGTGTTCCTCACGTGTGCCCCAAAGAATGAGGTGATTTGGTAAAATGCTATGCCCAAGATAACTATCCAAGTGCCGGCGGTGGGGTGGTTCAAATAGCCTCGGCTATCACCTCATTATGTCCGGTCGTGATGGTCAAGTGGATTAAGGCGTCTTGTACATACCAGTTGCGTTGCTTCTGGGAGTATGGGTTCGAGTCACTTCTGGGGTGTGAGTTTTCAGTTGCATATGTCCTGGGGACCATTCAGGCTTGTTCGCATTTGTGTTCCTCACGTGTGCCCCAAAGAATGAGGTGATTTGGTAAAATGCTATGCCCAAGATAACTATCCGAGTGCCGGCGGTGGGGTGGTTCAAATAGCCTCGGCTATCACCTCATTATGTCCGGTCGTGATGGTCAAGTGGATTAAGGCGTCTTGTACATACCAGTTGCGTTGCTTCTGGGAGTATGGGTTCGAGTCACTTCTGGGGTGTGAGTTTTCAGTTGCATATGTCCTGGGGACCATTCAGGCTTGTTCGCATTTGTGTTCCTCACGTGTGCCCCAAAGAATGAGGTGATTTGGTAAAATGCTATGCCCAAGATAACTATCCGAGTGCCGGCGGTGGGGTGGTTCAAATAGCCTCGGCTATCACCTCATTATGTCCGGTCGTGATGGTCAAGTGGATTAAGGCGTCTTGTACATACCAGTTGCGTTGCTTCTGGGAGTATGGGTTCGAGTCACTTCTGGGGTGTGAGTTTTCAGTTGCATATGTCCTGGGGACCATTCAGGCTTGTTCGCATTTGTGTTCCTCACGTGTGCCCCAAAGAATGAGGTGATTTGGTAAAATGCTATGCCCAAGATAACTATCCGAGTGCCGGCGGTGGGGTGGTTCAAATAGCCTCGGCTATCACCTCATTATGTCCGGTCGTGATGGTCAAGTGGATTAAGGCGTCTTGTACATACCAGTTGCGTTGCTTCTGGGAGTATGGGTTCGAGTCACTTCTGGGGTGTGAGTTTTCAGTTGCATATGTCCTGGGGACCATTCAGGCTTGTTCGCATTTGTGTTCCTCACGTGTGCCCCAAAGAATGAGGTGATTTGGTAAAATGCTATGCCCAAGATAACTATCCGAGTGCCGGCGGTGGGGTGGTTCAAATAGCCTCGGCTATCACCTCATTATGTCCGGTCGTGATGGTCAAGTGGATTAAGGCGTCTTGTACATACCAGTTGCGTTGCTTCTGGGAGTATGGGTTCGAGTCACTTCTGGGGTGTGAGTTTTCAGTTGCATATGTCCTGGGGACCATTCAGGCTTGTTCGCATTTGTGTTCCTCACGTGTGCCCCAAAGAATGAGGTGATTTGGTAAAATGCTATGCCCAAGATAACTATCCGAGTGCCGGCGGTGGGGTGGTTCAAATAGCCTCGGCTATCACCTCATTATGTCCGGTCGTGATGGTCAAGTGGATTAAGGCGTCTTGTACATACCAGTTGCGTTGCTTCTGGGAGTATGGGTTCGAGTCACTTCTGGGGTGTGAGTTTTCAGTTGCATATGTCCTGGGGACCATTCAGGCTTGTTCGCATTTGTGTTCCTCACGTGTGCCCCAAAGAATGAGGTGATTTGGTAAAATGCTATGCCCAAGATAACTATCCGAGTGCCGGCGGTGGGGTGGTTCAAATAGCCTCGGCTATCACCTCATTATGTCCGGTCGTGATGGTCAAGTGGATTAAGGCGTCTTGTACATACCAGTTGCGTTGCTTCTGGGAGTATGGGTTCGAGTCACTTCTGGGGTGTGAGTTTTCAGTTGCATATGTCCTGGGGACCATTCAGGCTTGTTCGCATTTGTGTTCCTCACGTGTGCCCCAAAGAATGAGGTGATTTGGTAAAATGCTATGCCCAAGATAACTATCCGAGTGCCGGCGGTGGGGTGGTTCAAATAGCCTCGGCTATCACCTCATTATGTCCGGTCGTGATGGTCAAGTGGATTAAGGCGTCTTGTACATACCAGTTGCGTTGCTTCAGGGAGTATGGGTTCGAGTCACTTCTGGGGTGTGAGTTTTCAGTTGCATATGTCCTGGGGACCATTCAGGCTTGTTCGCATTTGTGTTCCTCACGTGTGCCCCAAAGAATGAGGTGATTTGGTAAAATGCTATGCCCAAGATAACTATCCGAGTGCCGGCGGTGGGGTGGTTCAAATAGCCTCGGCTATCACCTCATTATGTCCGGTCGTGATGGTCAAGTGGATTAAGGCGTCTTGTACATACCAGTTGCGTTGCTTCTGGGAGTATGGGTTCGAGTCACTTCTGGGGTGTGAGTTTTCAGTTATATATATATATATATATATATATATATATATATATATATATATATATATATATATATATATATATATATATATATATATTATTAAATATGACCGAAAAAGTAAGATTAATAATTCTAACACGAATTTTCTCAATCTTTCGTACATTATGCTTCACTGTTGGAGGTAAATCAAAAATCACTTCTCCAAAATTCATTTTTATTTTTAGTCTGACGCGACACGGGCGCGTTTCGTAAAACTTATTACATTTTCAAAGACTTCACAAATACACAACTGATTAGAACTTGCGTTTCCCTGATTTTATATCTACATTTGAGTGAGGTGGGAAGGGTGATGTGGCATTACATTTGAGTGAGGTGGGAAGGATGATGTGGCATAAACACAAGACAGAACACTAGAGGATATTAATAGGGTATTAAAAGTATCAACACAAGACAGAACAGAAACAATGGGTATTGAATAGAAGTGTTTGTAGAAAGCCTATTGGTCCATATTTCTTGATGCTTCTATATTGGAGCGGAGTCTTGAGGTGGGTAGAATATAGTTGTGCAATAATTGGCTGTTGATTGCTGGTGTTGACTTCTTGATGTGTAGTGCCTCGCAAACGTCAAGCCGCCTGCTATCGCTGTATCTATCGATGATTTCTGTGTTGTTTACTAGGATTTCTCTGGCGATGGTTTGGTTATGGGAAGAGATTATATGTTCCTTAATGGAGCCCTGTTGTTTATGCATCGTTAAACGCCTAGAAAGAGATGTTGTTGTCTTGCCTATATACTGGGTTTTTTGGAGCTTACAGTCCCCAAGTGGGTATTTGAAGGCATAGACGACGTTAGTCTCTTTTAAAGCGTTCTGTTTCGTGTCTGGAGAGTTTCTCATGAGTAGGCTGGCCGTTTTTCTGGTTTTATAGTAAATCGTCAGTTGTATCCTCTGATTTTTGTCTGTAGGGATAACGTTTCTATTAACAATATCTTTCAGGACCCTTTCCTCTGTTTTATGAGCTGTGGAAAAGAAGTTCCTGTAAAATAGTCTAATAGGGGGTATAGGTGTTGTGTTAGTTGTCTCTTCGGAGGTTGCATGGCTTTTCACTTTCCTTCTTATGATGTCTTCGATGAAACCATTGGAGAAGCCGTTATTGACTAGAACCTGCCTTACCCTACAGAGTTCTTCGTCGACTTGCTTCCATTCTGAGCTGTGGCTGAGAGCACGGTCGACGTATGCGTTAACAACACTCCTCTTGGCCAGCCTACTCATGAGAAACTCTCCAGACACGAAACAGAACGCTTTAAAAGAGACTAACGTCGTCTATGCCTTCAAATGCCCACTTGGGGACTGTAAGCTCCAAAAAACCCAGTATATAGGCAAGACAACAACATCTCTTTCTAGGCGTTTAACGATGCATAAACAACAGGGCTCCATTAAGGAACATATAATCTCTTCCCATAACCAAACCATCGCCAGAGAAATCCTAGTAAACAACACAGAAATCATCGATAGATACAGCGATAGCAGGCGGCTTGACGTTTGCGAGGCACTACACATCAAGAAGTCAACACCAGCAATCAACAGCCAATTATTGCACAACTATATTCTACCCACCTCAAGACTCCGCTCCAATATAGAAGCATCAAGAAATATGGACCAATAGGCTTTCTACAAACACTTCTATTCAATACCCATTGTTTCTGTTCTGTCTTGTGTTGATACTTTTAATACCCTATTAATATCCTCTAGTGTTCTGTCTTGTGTTAATGCCACATCATCCTTCCCACCTCACTCAAATGTAATGCCACATCACCCTTCCCACCTCACTCAAATGTAGATATAAAATCAGGGAAACGCAAGTTCTAATCAGTTGTGTATTTGTGAAGTCTTTGAAAATGTAATAAGTTTTACGAAACGCGCCCGTGTCGCGTCAGACTAAAAATAAAAATGAATTTTGGAGAAGTGATTTTTGATTTACCTCCAACAGTGAAGCATAATGTACGAAAGATTGAGAAAATTCGTGTTAGAATTATTAATCTTACTTTTTCGGTCATATTTAATAATATATGTCTACAGGAAAGACTGCTACCAAAATATACTAATATATATATATATATATATATATATATATATATATATATATATATATATATATATATATATATATATATATATATATATATATATATATATATATATATATATATATATATATGAAGCACTCAATCACCACCACATGGGGAAGGTAGCACCCATGATGAGGGGAGAGGACGATGACATTATTCCTAACACACACACACTCACACACACACTCACAGATATGATAGAGCCCAAGAGGCTCAGGAATCTGTACACCTGTTGATTGACGGTTGAGAGGAGGGACCAAAGAGCCTGAGCTCAACCCCCGCAAACACAACTAAGTAAGTACAATTAGGTGAGTACACACACACATTTTATATATATATATATATATATATATATATATATATATATATATATATATATATATATATATATATATATATATATATATATATATATATATATATATATATATATATATAACGTATTAAGAACTCAATCTTAAGAATATATATATATATATATATATATATATATATATTAGTATATTTTGGTAGCAGTCTTTCCTGTAGACATATATTATTAAATATGACCGAAAAAGTAAGATTAATAATTCTAACACGAATTTTCTCAATCTTTCGTACATTATGCTTCACTGTTGGAGGTAAATCAAAAATCACTTCTCCAAAATTCATTTTTATTTCTAGTCTGACGCGACACGGGCGCGTTTCGTAAAACTTATTACATTTTCAAAGACTTCACAAATACACAACTGATTAGAACTTGCGTTTCCCTGATTTTATATCTACATTTGAGTGAGGTGGGAAGGGTGATGTGGCATTACATTTGAGTGAGTTGGGAAGGATGATGTGGCATTAACACAAGACAGAACACTAGAGGATATTAATAGGGTATTAAAAGTATCAACACAAGACAGAACAGAAACAATGGGTATTGAATAGAAGTGTTTGTAGAAAGCCTATTGGTCCATATTTCTTGATGCTTCTATATTGGAGCGGAGTCTTGAGGTGGGTAGAATATAGTTGTGCAATAATTGGCTGTTGATTGCTGGTGTTGACTTCTTGATGTGTAGTGCCTCGCAAACGTCAAGCCGCCTGCTATCGCTGTATCTATCGATGATTTCTGTGTTGTTTACTAGGATTTCTCTGGCGATGGTTTGGTTATGGGAAGAGATTATATGTTCCTTAATGGAGCCCTGTTGTTTATGCATCGTTAAACGCCTAGAAAGAGATGTTGTTGTCTTGCCTATATACTGGGTTTTTTGGAGCTTACAGTCCCCAAGTGGGCATTTGAAGGCATAGACGACGTTAGTCTCTTTTAAAGCGTTCTGTTTCGTGTCTGGAGAGTTTCTCATGAGTAGGCTTGCCGTTTTTCTGGTTTTAACCAGAAAAACTTCGTTGTCTCTTCGGTAACCTCCGAAGAGACAACTAACACAACACCTATACCCCCTATTAGACTATTTTACAGGAACTTCTTTTCCACAGCTCATAAAACAGAGGAAAGGGTCCTGAAAGATATTGTTAATAGAAACGTTATCCCTACAGACAAAAATCAGAGGATACAACTGACGATTTACTATAAAACCAGAAAAACGGCCAGCCTACTCATGAGAAACTCTCCAGACACGAAACAGAACGCTTTAAAAGAGACTAACGTCGTCTATGCCTTCAAATGCCCACTTGGGGACTGTAAGCTCCAAAAAACCCAGTATATAGGCAAGACAACAACATCTCTTTCTAGGCGTTTAACGATGCATAAACAACAGGGCTCCATTAAGGAACATATAATCTCTTCTCATAACCAAACCATCGCCAGAGAAATCCTAGTAAACAACACAGAAATCATCGATAGATACAGCGATAGCAGGCGGCTTGACGTTTGCGAGGCACTACACATCAAGAAGTCAACACCAGCAATCAACAGCCAATTATTGCACAACTATATTCTACCCACCTCAAGACTCCGCTCCAATATAGAAGCATCAAGAAATATGGACCAATAGGCTTTCTACAAACACTTCTATTCAATACCCATTGTTTCTGTTCTGTCTTGTGTTGATACTTTTAATACCCTATTAATATCCTCTAGTGTTCTGTCTTGTGTTAATGCCACATCATCCTTCCCACCTCACTCAAATGTAATGCCACATCACCCTTCCCACCTCACTCAAATGTAGATATAAAATCAGGGAAACGCAAGTTCTAATCAGTTGTGTATTTGTGAAGTCTTTGAAAATGTAATAAGTTTTACGAAACGCGCCCGTGTCGCGTCAGACTAGAAATAAAAATGAATTTTGGAGAAGTGATTTTTGATTTACCTCCAACAGTGAAGCATAATGTACGAAAGATTGAGAAAATTCGTGTTAGAATTATTAATCTTACTTTTTCGGTCATATTTAATAATATATATATATATATATATATATATATATATATATATATATATATATATATATATATATATATATATATATATATATATATATATATATATATATATATATATATATATATATATATATATGGGCCTTGGCGTGCGCACAGCAACACCAGTACCAGCGTTCCTGTCCTCTTCAGTGGGGTCTGACAACTTGGTGAAGGAAATCCTACCTGAGCACCTAGTTCAACAGGCAGGGGTGCATGATCCCAGCTTCACAGACTGCACAACCAAATGGGTCTCTCTCGCAGGACCAGCACCCCAACCACCGCCTTCTGAAGCCTATAAGCAATTCAGCTGGGATCGCCCCATTGCCGACCAAGAAGCTGCAACTTTGCTAGAAGCTGCGATAACACCACATGACACTGCCCGACTTAGATCTGTAGCAGCTGCCCCATGCAGGTGATTTCCTATTAGCAACCCCAATGTCAGCAACCGGCACCCGTCTCACACCGCAGGCCCTCCGAATTGCCGTGGCTCTCCGCCTAGCTGCCCCAATCCACACCGAATACAGGTGTAATTGCGGCGAGGCAGAGGCCGACAGATATGGACGGCATGGCCTTCTTTGCCAAAGGACAGGAGGATGGCATGCAAGACACGGCGAGGTTAATGACATTATTAAGAGAAGCCTTACCACAGCCGGTTGTCCAGCAGAGAGAGAGCCCCGTTACCTAATGTCCCGCAACTCTGATGAGCCTGTCGGTCGTCCAGACGGAACTACGGTGAACCCCTGGAAGAATGGTAGACAGTTGGTGTGGGACTACACTTGCGTTTCAACTTTAGCCAATACCTATGTTGACTTCAGTGCTACACAAGCAGGAGGAGCTGCCAATCACCGGGAAGCGGCCAAGTCACGTAAATACAGAGACCTTGAGCACCACTACAATTTTGTCCCCATTGCCTCAGAGACACTTGGTGCCTGGGGTAAAAGTGCTGCTAGCTTTTTGAAGGAGTTGGGGTCTAAGCTAATCGAAACAACTAGAGACCCTAGAGCTGCCAGTTTTCTTTTTCAGCGCCTTAGTGTGGCAATCCAGCGAGGAAATGCTCACTGCATCCACGGTTCCTGCCCGCCATCTGAGCAGCTGGAGGAGCTGTTCAACTTGTGACAAGCAGCCTTGTACCCTGCACGTAATCAATATTGTAACTTTTTTTGTGTAATGACATTTTCAAATAAAGTTAGATAAATATACACACATAACAAAAGAATAGCGGTGGTAGGAGAAGAAAATATCAAAGTGTTCAGTGAGGATCCACAATGTCTTCTCTGAGTACTCTTTATTTTCTTCTCCGAGGCTATGGGTCCCTACACTTGCACCAGATGTGGTACCCCTTCTAGGTATTAAAAAAAAAAAAATATATATATATATATATATATATATATATATATATATATATATATATATATATATATATATATATATATATATATATATGGGCACAACTCTCCTAAACACGAGAGTGAAGTATACAACTTTAGAACACTTTCCCACCAGGAGACTCGAACCCTCGCCAGCACAGAAGCCTTCCAGCAACTGGCATAACAGGTACGCCTTAACCCGCTCCACCACCTGCTCAGACCCATAAAAGAGATGGTAATTTCGGAGTATTTATATATTCCAAAGATCATTCCAAAGATTTGGAATATATAAATACTCCGAAATTCCCATCTCTTTTAAGGGTCTGAGCAGGTGGTGGAGCGGGTTAAGGCGTACCTGTTATGCCAGTTGCTGGAAGGCTTCTGTACTGGCGAGAGTTCGAGTCTCCTGGTGGGAAAGTGTTCTAAAGTTGTATACTTCACTCTCGTGTTTAGGAGAGTTGTGCCTTAAGTTCATAGACACAGTGTTCTCCCATATTAACAGGGACTTGATGAAATAAACGTACAAATGACCCCTCACTTGCTCTGGTGCTCTTGGGAGGTGGTGATCTTTGGAATATATAAATACTCTGAAATTACCATCTCTTTTAAGGGTCTGAGCAGGTGGTGGAGCGGGTTAAGGCATACCTGTTATGCCAGTTGCTGCAAGGCTTCTGTGCTGGCGAGGGTTCGAGTCTCCTGGTGGGAAAGTGTTCTAAAGTTGTATATATATATATATATTATTAAATATGACCGAAAAAGAAAGATTAATGATTCTAACACGAATTTTCTCGATCTTTCGTACATTTCTTTTCACCGTTGGTGGTAATTCAAAAATCAATTCTCCAAAATTCAATTTTATCTCTAGTCTGACGCGACACTTGAGCGCGTTTCGTAAAACTTATTACATTTTCAAAGACTTTAGTTTACACATACACAACTGAATAGAACTTACACATCTCCGATTTGTTGTTATCTACATTTGAGTGAGGTGGATGGGGTGAGGTGGTATTAATAGGGTATTAATTTCATCAACACAAGACAGAACACGAAACAATGGGTATTGAATGGAAGTGATTGTAGAAAGCCTATTGGTCCATATTTCTTGATGCTTCTGTATTGGAGCGGAGTCTTGAGGTGGGAAGAATATAGTTGTGCCTTAATTGGCTGTTGATTGCTGGTGTTGACTTTTTAATGTGTAGTGCCTTGCAAACGTCAAGCCGCCTGCTATCGCTGTATCTATCGATGATTTCTGTGTTGTTTACTAGGATTTCTCTGGCGATGGTTTGGTTGTGGGAAGAGATTATATTTTCCTTAATGGAGCCCTGTTGCTTATGCATCGTTAAACGCCTAGAAAGAGATGTTGTTGTCTTGCCTATATACTGGGTTATTTGGAGCTTACAGTCCCCAAGAGGGCATTTGAAGGCATAGACGACGTTGGTCTCTTTTAAAGCGTTCTGCTTTGTGTCTGGAGAGTTTCTCATGAGTAGGCTGGCCGTTTTTCTGGTTTTATAGTAAATCGTCAGTTGTATCCTCTGGTTTTTGTCTGTAGGGATAACGTTTCTATTAACAATATCTTTCAGGACCCTTTCCTCCATTTTATGAGCTGTGGAAAAGAAGTTCCTGTAAAATAGTCTAATAGGGGGTATAGGTGTTGTGTTAGTTGTCTCTTCAGAGGTTGCATGGCGTTTCACTTTCCTTCTTATGATGTCTTCGACGAAACCATATATATATATATATATATATACAAACAAGCCTGAATGGTCCCCAGGACTATATGCGACTGAAAACTCAAACCCCAGAAGTGACTCAAACCCATACTCCCAGTAGCAATGCAACTGGTAACTACAGGACGCCTTAATCCCCTTGACCATCATGACCGGACATAAGGAAGTGATAGCCGAAGCTATTTGAACCACTTCCCCGCCGGCACTCGGATGGTAATCTTGGACATAGCATTTTATCAAATCACCTCATTCTTTGGGGCACACGTGAGGAACACAAATGCAAACAAGCCTGAATGAAACGTTAATAAAATGCTATGCCCAAGATTACCATCCGAGTGCTAGCGGGGAAGTGGTTCAAATAGCTTCGGCTATCACTTCATTATGTCCGGTCGTGATGGTCAAGCGGATTAAGGCGTCCTGTAGTTACCAGTTGCGTTGTTCCTGGGAGTATGGGTTCGAGTCACTTCTGGGGTGTGAGTTTTCAGTCATATATATATATATATATATATATATATATATATATATATATATATATATATATATATATATATATATATATATATATACGAAATGTTACAACACTCACCAAATAATGTGGACAGCAGTGTAATTCAGTATTCAGGTGGAGAGGCCTTACACACACGAGCTCACCTTCAGTAACGGAAACTACAAATTAAATATTTAATTTCACTTTATGCCTAATATCCGCCTCTAATGAGTTTTCTTTTTATGTACCAAAAGTTTGTGGCGTAATTTTAACATTTTAATTATAAAAAGAGATGCTTGACGGCATTGACTTTTAGTTCAAATTGTCACATTACATATAAAACTTCTTTTTTTTGGAGAGACAATAAATATATTATATATAAATATATATTATTTCCCAATATACAGATTGGAAAATAATTCATTGGATTACACAACCGGCGGCAAGAAAAGTGGAATCTATGAGCTACATGTTGGATCTTACAGGCAAAAATAGGTAAGTACAAATAGGTAAGGACACAAAGCCCCCCCTCCCCCCGTGGCCCACAACACCCCCCCCCCCTCCCTCCCCTCCCTAAACGCACACAAACGCCAACCAGCCCACCAACACACGCACACACACACAAATATGTTTTTCCATATACAATGACGAAATTTGTCTGGTCATTGTATTTTTGGACCAAATCCTCGTGTTTCTGTAATTGACTCCCGCGGATTAAGCGTGTTACCGCGAACGTTCTCCGTTGATAACGCAAAGTTATTAATATTTTCCAGTGGAAGTTAATGAAAAACGAATTCTCTATTACCAAAAGCTTATCAGTTGCTATCGGGGTTATGATAGTGCTGAGCGTTTCCGTGCTCAATGGTAATTTATAACGTTTCTATTCTAAACGTTAGTGATAAGAGTTTCAATTCTAAACGATAGTTTATAGCGTTTCAATGAAAAACGATGGATCAAAACGTTTCCGTTATAAACGTTTAGGTTACAAACGTTCCCGTTATAAAAGTTTAGGTTACAAACGTTCCCGTTATAAACGTTTATGTTCTAAAAGTGTTCTTTCAAAACGTTTGTGGCAAACGTTTCCATTCAACACGTTAGTGTTTAAAGTTTCTATTATATGAAAAACAGCGAGTTAAAAATTTCCATAATATAAATGAATGTGAAACGTTTACGACTTGAACGTTGATGATAAACGCTTCCATCTCGAACGTTAGTGTCAAACGTATTCATGATAAATGTTAA
>NW_025554725.1:17500-36701 GCF_020424385.1 Procambarus clarkii | reverse complement strand
CCAAAACTCTGGCACTCTGCCTGACTCTATTGATTTATTAAATATGGTTGACAGTGGGTCACAGTTGTCAGTTGCTGACAGTTCGCAACAGCAACAACCCCAGCTCTCGATAGATGCACCCCATCACGAGCATACATTCCATTTCTTCCATAGAAGTGTTCCCAGTTGTCTATGAAAGATATTGCATTTGATTTGCAATATCTTTCCAGCCGGCAATTGACACCAAGTGCCCTTGACATCCATTCATTTCCCACTCCCTTTCTTGGAAGAATGCCATATATGATCGGGATTCCTCCCTTGCTCCAAACTAATTCAATGGCTGTCCTAAATCTCTGTATTAGTTCCTCACTCCTAACTCGCCCAACATCATTACCCCCTGCACTAATACAAATAATGGGTTTGTTCCCATTTCCCATCATAATATCATTCATGTTTTCAACAATATCACCAATTCCAGCTCCCAGATAGCAAACCCTTAATCTGTTCCCCCTATCTCTGGCACAAAACGTTCTGTCTAAATACCTCACCTGGGAATCTCCCACAACCAAAATTCGCTTCGGATGTTGTGTACCTTGACTTTAGCAAAGCTTTTGATACAGTGCCACATGAAAGAATCATTAAAAAAATAGAGACTCATGGTATTGGGTGAGGTATATTAAGTTGGATTAGGGCATGGCTATTCCAAAGGAAACAGAGAGTTAGTACAAATGGGGTTAAGTCAGAGAGGGAAAATGTTGTTAGTGGAGTACCTCAGGGCTCTGTCCTGGGACTTCTGTTGTTTATAATATATATAAATGCTTTAGATTCAGGTTTGAGTAGCAACATCTGCAAATTTGCAGATGATAAAAAAATCGGTAGGGAAATTAACACGGAAGAAGACTGACTGTCACTTCAAGTTGATCTAAATAGGATTTTTGAAATGGTCAAAAGATTGGCAGATGCAGTTTAATGCTGATAAATGTAAAGTTCTGAGGCTAGGTAATGATGATACGAGCTTACAAGATACGAGCTTGATGGTGTTGAGATTGCGAAGTCGGATTGCGAAACGGATCTGGGAGTTATGATTAGTAAGAATTTAAAACAAAAGGTTCGATGCCTGAGTGTTCGTAATAAGGCAAGTAGGACACTGGGATTTATTAATCGAAGCGTTAGTAACAAGACACCTGGTGTTGTTCTTCAGTTATATCTTGCTCTGGTTAGGCCCCATTTAGATTATGCATTTCAGGTTTGGTCGCTAAACTATAGAATGGATATAAATTACCTTGAACGTGTCCAGCGTAGGATGACTAAGTTAATTCCCCAAATTAGAAATCTTTCATATGAAGAAAGATTAACAAAGCTTAATTTGCATTCACTGGAAAGGCGAAGAGCTAGGGGTGACATGATAGAGGTTTACATGTGGATGAATGGACATAACAAAGGGGATATAAATAGGGTATTAAAAGTATCAACACAAGACAGAACACGAAAAAATGGGTATAAATTGGATAAGTTTAGATTTAGGAAAAACTTGGGTAAATACTGGTTTGGTAACAGAGTTGTTGATTTGTGAAACCAATTACTGCGTAACGTGGTGGAGGTTGGGTCCCTCGATTGTTTCAAGCGTGGGTTAGACAAGTATATGAGTGGGATTGGGTGGTTATATATAGGAGCTGCCTCGTAATGGCCAATAAGCCTTCTGCAGTTGCCTTTGTTTTTATGTTCTTATGTTCTTAAATTGTGTTTGTAATTATTGTGTGGTGTTGGATTGTCCCAGTGATATCCTTGGTAGTGATTCATTAATGTAATTAGTAAAATTATTATTGTAATTAGTAAAATTATTATTGTAATTAGTAAAGTCATTATTTTCTTTGATAGCTGTCGGTTGACAGTGTATTAAGCTGTTAATTGATTGTTTCGTCTAATTGATAAACAATATATTAATGTAATTAAGTGATTGTTAATTGGCGAGGTGACAGTGATAAACGTAATTGTCTTTGATTGGACACTTGTCTGGGTGAAAATGACGTTGATGTAACTGTTGATTTGTTGACCATCTAAGTGACCGTAATTAATATAATTGTGGTTAATTAATTAATGATAATTAATTGAAAAATTAAATGTTAATTGTATATGTTTTGGTTGCTGTTCAAGTTACATGTGTTACGTAGGTGATTGAATGTCTTGGTGACATTGATTGTTAAAGCAATTGTTGGTATTGTTGTGTGTCCTAATGACACTGTTATGTATGCATTTATATATGTTGATGTATTGTGGTAGTGAAGTATTTTGATATTTGCCAAGAATGTGCACGAAGTGTTTCAGGTTAGTAAACTGTTGCTGATGACCTGTCCGGTGGGTCGAGGCCTTGATTTCCTTTACACCTGTCAGGTGGTGGGTCAGGAGACCTACTGCAACAGTGGGTCGAGGCCTTATGAGTCTATACACCTGTCAGGTGGTGGGTCAGGAGACCTACTGCAACAGTGGGTCGAAGCCTTATGACTCTATACACCTGTCAGGTGGTGGGTCAGGAGACCTACTGCAACAGTGGGTCGAGGCCTTATGACTATATACACCTGTCAGGTGGTGGGTCAGGAGACCTACTGCAACAGTGGGTCGAGGCCTTATGACTCTATACACCTGTCAGGTGGTGGGTCAGGAGACCTACTGCAACAGTGGGTCGAAGCTTTATGACTCTATACACCTGTCAGGTGGTGGGTCATATTATAGTCGGTGGGTTGGTTGGTGTTGTCGTCGTTGATCCTTCTCTACGGACAACCCAACCCACAACTCGGTAGAGTGCTTATACTAGGAGATCACCCTTGGCGCTTCTGGCTCTTGGAGAGGGGCTCAACGTCACACGTTTAGGGGATGCGGCTCCAACACTTAGCCTCGTTGTCACGTGCACACACCCACTCGAGCCGCTGTGACTCCCCACTCTCTCCTTAGGTGACATGATCTCCTCAATCCCCTTTCTGACTTATTAGTATTACCTTTTACCCTGCCCACAGCAGTGGTTCCTGGTTCTTTCTCTCTCTATCTCTTCTTCTGTACTATTTCCTGGGAAGCCTCACTAGGACAAGGGCAAACACCAGCAAATTGGGATACATTTATTGGACAAAGCACATACACGATACATACACACATATAATAATAATGAATCCTATACTCTATAATATTACAATCAGGTTGCACTCCAACATCATCAGATCTCTATCATCAGCTTATCAAGTGGTATCCTATCTCCTGGTTCATCACCTGATACTATCAACCACCTCAAGTTGATCAAGTCTACATACACTGTTGCACCATCAGCAAGATAATGTATATATAGAAAATCAGCATTTGAATGCAATCACATATATCGGTATAAATGTTCATTGATACACAACAATGATCAATCGATCACTATCAGTCCTAGAACGCATACATCTGTAGGTAATCCAGCCTACGACTGTAACTCTAAACTTCAGTGTAAATCACTCCTTGACATAAGATGCAAACAGTCACTCACCTCTCACTGCGTCTTGCACGCTAATGACAACCAAACACTATCAACTCCCTATAAGTAATCCACCAGAACTTCCCTTCCACCTCTGGAAGTTCACTACCCTGATATCTTCAGGTTCTTCCGGGCTTCACTACCAGGATCCTCTGCAGCTCCTCTAGGCTGCTATCATGAAGTTTCCTTGTGCAACTACGGTGCTTCACCCTTCTGTTAGGTTCCTCCACAGCTCTCTTGGCTGCTACACCACCTCTACAGAAGCACGTGACACTCCTCTTCACTGCTTCTCCTCACAGCTCGAGGTCCTCTGCTTCACTACCTTGGAGTCTCATCAATTACTTCATCTAGGCTAGCTTCGAAGTTCTCAGCAACTTCTTCCCCAAAGACAACTCCTGAGTGTTGTTATATTATCATAGCAATATGGAAGTTGTAGTGAAGGACCTGGTGACTCTAGTGGGAGCCCTGAGGACAGAGTTGGACTCTCTGCGGGAGGAGGTGCGTCAGCTTAAAAAACAACGAGAAGTAACGAAGGAAGAGACCAGCAGTAAAGGGACCTCGTCTTGGAGAGTTGCGAAAGACAGGGGCCTTAAGAAGACTTTGATAAAGCCGCCTTCAAACGCCATAGCAACTTCAAATTCATTTGACGTTTTGGAGGACGAGTGCTGTGGAGGGACTGTGGATCGCGCAAAAGGGAAAGCAACGAAGAGAAAGGAAGCGCAGGCCCCTCAGAAAGTAAAGGAAGTACCTAAGCAAACATTAGTTGTGGGAGATTCCCAGATAAGGTATTTGGATAGAACGTTTTGTGCTAGAGATAGGGGGAACAGGTTAAGGGTTTGCTATCCCGGAGCTGGCATTGGTGATATTATAAACAACATGAATGATATTATGGCTGGTAATGGGAACAATCCCATTATTTGCATTAGCGTGGGAGGAAATGATGTTGGTCGAGTCAGGAGTGAGGAACTGATTCAGAGGTATAAAACAGCCATAGAGTTAGTTAGGAGCAAGGGAGGAATCCCGATCATATGTGGCATTCTTCCAAGAAAGGGAGTGGGAAATGAATGGATATCGAGGGCACTTGGTGTCAATTGCCGGCTGGAAAGATATTGCAAATCAAATGCAATATCTTTCATAGACAACTGGGAACACTTCTATGGAAGAAATGAAATGTATGCTCGTGATGGGGTGCATCTATCGAGAGCTGGGGTTGTTGCTGTTGCGAACTCGCTAGAAGAAGTGGTTAGAGGTGTTTGTTTGGGTTTAAACTGTTAGTAGATAGAGGTATGGGAATTGATTTGGAGGAAGGAGGTAATAAAAGTATGTGTTTGTGGGAGAAAGGAATTGGCAAAACGATCAGGGAAAGAGAAGGTCCGCAAAATAACAATTCACTTAGGGTATATTACACTAACAGTAGAAGTCTAAGAAATAAAATTAACGAATTAAATGCTCTTGTCTGCACAGAAAAAATAGATATTATTGCACTTACCGAAACGTGGATGAATGTAGAAAATAGAAAACTATTAGCTGAATATCAAATATATGGATTTAAACTATTTCACACAGATAGATATATTAGACGAGGAGGTGGAGTAGCCATATATGTTAGGGACAATTTGAAATGTAGTCTCAAAGAGGGAATCAAAACAGAGCCACACACAGAAACTATTTGGATTGAATTAAACGAAAAAGCTAATAATATTATAATAGGAGTAATATATAGGCCACCAAATTTAGACAGAATGGAAGCAAAGCATCTATGGGATGAAATATCTAGAGCATCTAGATTTAACAGTATTTATGTCATGGGTGACTTTAATTTTAGCGGAATAAACTGGTTGAACAAAACAGGGAATAGTGAAGCAGAAGATTTTCTAGAATTAATTGACGATTGCTTTCTTACGCAACACATTAAGGAACCAACACGGGAAAATAATATTTTAGATTTAGTGTTAACTAACAGGGAAACGCAAATTAATGACATCGAAATAGGGAGTGAGCTAGGGAGCAGTGATCACAAAAAATCAGATTTAGCATAGAATGGAATAGACCAGTAGGAGAAAATTCTGTTAAAGTGCCAGATTTTCGAAAAGCTGATTTTAAATAGCCTAAGAAATTTTTTGGGTCAAATTGATTGGAAAGGCTTGGGTATGGGGTGTGGGCCGGTCTTGGAGCGAGACATGAACCCAGCGATAGGTGACTTAAATGGGGATTTCGATGTGGATTCAATATATAACTTATTTAAGAATATTCTAAACAAAGCACAGGAACGTAGTATACCATACAAATTGAATAGATCGTATACTAATGACCCAAAGTGGATAACAAAGAATTTGAAGAACCTTATAGGTAAAAAGAGAGCTTGGTACAAAAGGATTAAAAATGGGGAGGTCACTTTAGAACAGGAATTCGTACAACTGGTTAGAAATGTTAAAAAAGAGATAAGGAAAGCAAAAAGAAACTATGAAGTTCGCATAGCAGGGCAAGCAAAGACAAATCCTAAAGGGTTTTTTCAGTTATATCGTACTAAGACTAGGGAAAGGATAGGTCCATTAAAAACTGAGACAGGTCAAATAACAGATAGTGATGAAGAGATGAGTAGTATTTTTAATAAATATTTTGTATCTGTATTTACTAAAGAGGAACTTAACAATATGCCTTCAGCCGAACAAGTCTATGTGGGTGGGGACGAGGACAGGTTGACGAGTTTAGCAGTTACCAGGGAGGATGTTCTTAAACAAATAGTAAAACTCAAACCAAACAAATCCCCAGGGCCGGATGAAGTGTTTGCTAGGGTGCTTAAAGAATGCAAAGAGGAGCTTTGTGACCCACTGTCAACCATATTTAATAAATCAATAGAGTCAGGCAGAGTGCCAGAGTTTTGGAAAGTTGCTAATGTGATACCAGTTTTTAAGTAAGGAGATAGATCACTTGCGTCTAACTATCGACCAATTAGCCTAACGTCTATTGTGGGAAAGT
Organism: Procambarus clarkii; assembly: GCF_020424385.1. Lineage (NCBI taxonomy): Eukaryota > Metazoa > Arthropoda > Malacostraca > Decapoda > Cambaridae > Procambarus > Procambarus clarkii. The sequence goes on along the minus strand of NW_025554725.1, from coordinate 30,241 downwards.
TACTCGAATCTATAATAGCAAATAAAATTCGTCTTCATCTTGAAAAACATAAATTAATAATTGAGTCGCAACATGGTTTTATAAATGGCCGTTCATGTTTAACAAATTTGTTATCTTTTTATTCTAGCATTGTTGAGGCAGTTGATAGTGGTAAGGATTGCGATGTTGTATACCTTGACTTTAGCAAAGCTTTTGATACAGTGCCACATGAAAGACTGATTAAAAAATAGAGTCTCATGGTATTGGGGGTGCTATATTAAGCTGGATTAGGGCATGGCTATACCAAAGGAAACAGAGAGTTAGTATAAATGGAATCAAGTCAGAGTGGGAAAATGTTGTAAGTGGAGTGCCTCAAGGCTCTGTCCTGGGACCTCTGTTGTTTATAATATATATAAATGATTTAGATTCAGGTTTGAGTAGCAACATTTGCAAATTTGCCGATGATACGAAAATCGGTAGGGAAATTAATTCGGAGGAGGACTCACTATCACTTCAAGTTGATCTAGATAGGGTTTTGAAATGGTCAAAGGATTGGCAGATGCAGTTTAATGCTGATAAATGTAAAGTTCTGAGGTTAGGTAATGATGATAGAGTTACAAGATACGAGCTAGATGGTGTTGTGATTGCGAAGTCGGATTGCAAAAGGGATCTGGGAGTTATGATTAGTAAGAATTTAAAACAAAAGGATCAATGCATAAATGTTCGTAATAAGGCAAATCGGACACTTGGATTTATTAATCGCAGCGTTAGTAACAAGACACCTGGTGTGGTTCTCAAGCTATATCTTGCTCTAGTTAGGCCCCATTTAGATTATGCAGTTCAGTTTTGGTCGCCATATTATAGAATGGATATAAATTCACTTGAACGTGTCCAGCGTAGGATGACTAAGTTAATTCCCCAAATTAGAAATCTTTCATATGAAGAAAGATTAACAAAGCTTAAGTTGCATTCACTGGAAAGGCGAAGAGTTAGGGGTGACATGATAGAGGTTTACAAGTGGATGAATGGACATAACCGGGGGGATATTAATAGGGTATTAAAAGTATCAACACAGGACAGAACACGAAACAATGGATATAAATTGGATAAGTTTAGATTTAGGAAAGACTTGGGTAAATACTGGTTCAGTAACAGGGTTGTTGATTTGTGGAACCAATTGCCGCGTAACATTGTGGAGGTGGGGTCCCTCGATTGTTTCAAGCACGGGTTGGACAAGTATATGAGTGGGATTGGGTGGTTATAGAATAGGAGCTGCCTCGTATGGGCCAATAGGCCTTCTGCAGTTACCTTTGTTCTTATGTTCTTATGTTCTTATGACAAACCTGCAACCCATCGACACTCCAAACAAATTGTTTCCCCTTTAACACATAAACAAAAATAATCACTCAATATGTTTGCCTCAAATCTCTATCTGTCCTCTACATACAGTGAGAGTGGACTTCCCCGTTTTGGGCGGGTCCATACTCCACCTCGCCTGGCGGCGGTCCTCACTCGCTGGGAGGGTCTTCCTCCGTCAGGAGCCGGGCTCCCTCAGTCGTCTGTCAGAGCTCAGAGCGGACGGACGTCGCTCCGTGTTCCTCCCTCTCCACTCTCTTACTTCAGGCCTTCTGCCTTATTAAAACATGTCTAACTTATAAATAAACATCGCTACTGTCGCTGGGCACACGACCAACTACAAGCGATCACTATGAACTGGCGTATATCGTGCTTACCACAGATCGTCTGGTCGAGGGTGCTTCTTCCTCTGACGAGGCTTGGTCAGGGCGCTCCACGGCCCACAATAATGCCTCCGGGCGGCTTAATGTTCACTAATTATCGCCCACGACTTGAGACCACACGTCCCCAGCTCGATTCCACAGCTGGTACGTCTGCACACTTCTCTTCTCTTCGAGATATATCACTAGGGGTTCCCTTCTGACGGGAGCTCAACGGAGCGCGGCTTTTCCCCTGCGATGTCTGGCCTCAAGTGAGGTCAAGGTCCTCCGGAAGCGAGCCTCACGCCTCCAGCAAAATGTCCACATCTCCTAGCCAGTCATTTATCTGTTTTCTTCTTCATTGCCCATAATCTTAACTTGTTATACATCTCCAAGCAACTCTTTTACATATGCGTTATCACCTCAATATTTGCTAGACCTTCTAATCAGGTCAGGCTTGACGAATAACTCTCAAGGAGGGAGACTCGTTTCTCCTGCAGGCTGAGATCATAACACTCCCCTCCCCTTATTTTTGAGAGTTATTCCAGTGGCAAAGCTCGGGATAATACATCCGCCACTACACTGTCTCGTTCTTCAACCGATTGGTTCGACCGGTTAGTCTGTTTACATACTCCCGTAGGAGTCTACAACTAGTTCGTTGCTCCTTGCAACATCTGGCTCACCTCTCTCCAGAAACATGATCTTCTCATAAACGATTTGACCTCTCTGACACCTCTTGGCTAGGCTGTCCTCCTAGGACGCCTGCACTCCCTCGGTCCACTCTACTTATTGTCTCCATCCTCCGTTTCCTCGTCTTCTTCTCTTCACGTCCAGAGTCAGACATCTGCTGTCTGCACCTCCTCTGTCGTCTTCACACTTCCATCTACTGCCATTATACTTTCGTCTCCTGTCATCATACTTCACTCCCTCGTCTTCACCGACGATTCTCCCTTTCGTCTCCTCATTTATCCGAGACCTCATCCTGTTTGACCTCCATCGAGTCCTCGGCTTTCTTCTATTCATCCATGCTTGCATCATCATCCTCTTCCCACATCTCTCACCTTTATACAATTCCCTTTCTTCTCCTTCAACTCTTCTTCGTTCCTTAAAAGTTTCTTCGAGCACTGTACTACACTCAACAGCACTCGACCGTACATGTCGCTTTACCTTTCCTAGAGTGCTCGTAAGCATCTCTCCACACATACTGTCTCTTCTCCTTTCATTTTCTCGGCTATTACTCTTCTTCACTATCTCTCCTCCACGTTTTCTGTGAAACATGTCAACTCCTGACATCTCAAACAACCTAACTCCACTATCCATATGCCTCTGTGCTCGTGGACAACTTGACGCTCTACTTCCGTCCTCAGTCTGTCCACATCCTTCCTCATTTCTACTCAGCACAGTTGCATTCACCTTCCGACTCTTAATTTCAGCAGTCTGGGCTCTACTCAGGTCAACTCTCTTCACAGTATTCTTCTTCGGCTGGGCCATCTTCACTTTTGACCTCACCGAGACTCCATTTGCCTGGGCTGGACCTTCATCAAACAGCCATGCTATATCTACATCGATATCTTCCACCGGTTGAATCGACACTGTATCATCTTCTCCAGCGTCTTCCTTGTCGGCCACCTCTGTCTTCGTCACTACTGAGACAGGGTACTCAATGGCTTGGCGGTCTCCTGACTCATTTTCTCGGATGTCAGTCAGGTTCACACTCTCAGGTGTCCCACTCGTGCCGTGGCCTTCTGGGCACTCCTCTGGCACAGTCTCCGCTACGACTCTTGGCAACACCTTTGTCCCTCACAAGTCATTCCCCAGGATCACTTGGACTCCTGGAACAGGTATGTCGGGGCAAACTCCCAACATCACCTCTGCCGACACATATTCCGACCTTAGCTGGACAGTACATACGGGCATGTCACTTTCAGACAATAACCCATATACTTTCATCTTACTCCTGCCAGCTAACCGTCGATCATTCCCAATCAGGCTTCTCGTAATCAAGCTCTGATTAGCTCCGGTATCTCTTAAGATACCAACTTCTACCTCAGGTTGGCCTCCTATACTGATCCAACCTTTGCTCATGAACGGCTTATACCTCTCGTTCACTAAGTTCTCTCTCTGTGGTTTGTCTCGGAACACATTAGTATATTTACCTCGGGGGTCACACATGGCCAGGGTCACAACTCTCTTGCCCTGCCGACAATCTCGCATCACGTGACCCAATCCGTTACAATTGTAACATCTCATCTGTGAAAAATCTCTCCTATATGTACCAGTGTAGCTCTGACTCTGCCCACTCGTATTGGAGTTCCTCGGGCCAGACGTACTACTCGTACTCTGTGGAGCTTTACTGGACTCTCGATTTCCCGGATAACGATTAGTTTCTTGTTTAGCTCCTCCATCCTCACTTTCAGATGAAGTGCGCGACCTACTCTTCTGAGTTTTAGGGTACTTACTTTTATCTGCCCATTTATCAAAATTTTTCTCACCCCAGACTCTTCTGGGTCTTTCATAATTTCTTCCTCCCCAGACTCCATTGGGTCTGCTATTGCTGCGTCTCGCCTCGCTTCTCACTCTGTTCTCCCTCAAGCTCTTGTATGCTTCAGTAATCATATCCGCCCTATCTGCGGCATCTTTCACCTCCATTATCCCTGCTTCTTGGATCTTGAACTTTGTTTCGGGATGCATCATCTCCAAGAACTTCTCCATGACCATCAGTTGCTTCAGGTCAGCGTAAGATCCAACTCCAGCAGCCTCAATCCACTTCTGGAATCGTCTTTCCAGATCTCTTGCTGTCTCAGCAAACGTACATGCTCCAACTTTGATCATTTCTCTGAAGCGCTTCCTATAAGCTTCTGGGGTTGGCTGAAACGAGCGCAATATGCTGCTCTTTACTGTGGCATAATCCTGGCACTCTTCCAGTGACAATTGGGTGTATGCCTCCCTGGCTGCACCGGTCAATCTTAACTGGACCAGCTGGGCCCATTCCTCCTGTGGCCACTCCTTGATGCTGGCTACTTTCTCAAAATGCTCGAAGAAGCTCTCTGCCTCTTCGGGAACAAACAAGGGAATGTCCTTCTCCCTAACCCTAACATCTGGTGGGTGTGATACCTGGGTGGTGCTCTCTGGCAACCCATGTTCGATCCTTTGCTCAGCCAAGGTTCTATTCGCTTCTATCTGCATTTGTTTTGGTCTCTCTTTTTCTTTTTCGACCTGGGCTTTTTCTTTTTCTTGTTCCAACTCCAGTTCCCTCATTCTGGTTTTCTCTTTTTCTTTCTCCACCTCTAGTCTTGCTTTCTCTTTTTCTTTCTCCTGTTCCAACTCCAGTTCTCTTACTCTCGTTTTCTCTTTTTCTACTTCCAGCCTGGTTTTCTCTTTTTCCTTCTCGGCTTCATTTTTCATCTGGAGTTCTAGTTTCATCTTTTCCAGCTGGAACTGTCTCTCCTCACGCTGCATCTGGAGCTCTAACTGGAATCTCTCCAAGCTCCTATTTCGGCTACTCCTGCTACTGCGGCTACTCTTGCTGCTCCTACTCGATCCCTGGGATCTCACTTCATCCTGCCCATCATCCTCCTTTCCACTTTCAGCTCCTTTTTGGGCTCCTTGCTCTGCCGCTTCACTTTTGGCTCTTAACTGCCTCAGGATCTCATCCTTCATCCCAGCTACTTTAGATGCTTTCAACCTAATGCCACATTTTTCTGCTATTTGTTTCAATTGATCCCTCGTGCAACCTTCTAAGTCCTCAGGCTTGCCTGACTCCACAAACGCTTGCACCTTATCCATCTTGTCCTGTGAGTCTTCCCAAGAGAGAGAGTAAACACCTGCGGTCACACAGTTTATCTATTTCAGCAAGGGTGTACAAATCCACTCTTGGACAGGGTGTGGGTGTGTCAGTTCACTCTCCCGGACACAGGCCCCCAATTTATTATAGTCTTGTGAGTTGGTTGGTGTTGTCGTCGTTGATCCTTCTCTACGGACAACCCAACCCACAACTCGGTAGAGTGCTTATACTAGGAGATCACCCTTGGCGCTTCTGGCTCTTGGAGAGGGGCTCAACGTCACAAGTTTAGGGGATGCGGCTCCAACACTTAGCCTCGTTGTCACGTGCACACACCCACTCGAGCCGCTGTGACTCCCCACTCTCTCCTTAGGTGATATGATCTCCTCAATCCCCTTTTTGACTTATTAGTATTACCTTTTACCCTGCCCACAGCAGTGGTTCCTGGTTCTTTCTCTCTCTCTCTCTCTTCTTCTGTACTATTTCCTGGGAAGCCTCACTAGGACAAGGGCAAACACCAGCAAATTGGGATACATTAACTGGACAAAGCACATACACGATACATACACACATATAATAATAATGAATCCTATACTCTATAATATTACAATCAGGTTGCACTCCAACATCATCAGAACTCTATCATCAGCTTATCAAGTGGTATCCTATCTCCTGGTTCATCACCTGACACTATCAACCACCTCAAGTTGATCAAGTCTACATACACTGTTGCACCATCAGCAAGATAATGTATATATAGAAAATCAGCATTTGAATGCAATCACATATATCGGTATAAATGTTCATTGATACACAACAATGATCAATCGGTCACTATCAGTCCTAGAACGCATACATCTGTAGGTAATCCAGCCTACGACTGTAACTCTAAACTTCAGTGTAAATCACTCCTTGACATAAGAATGCAAACAGTCACTCACCTCTCACACGTCTTGCACGCTAATGACAACCAAACACTATCAACTCCCTATAAGTAATCCACCAGAACTTCCCCTTCCACCTCTGGAAGTTTACTACCCTGATATCTTCAGGTTCTTCCGGGCTTCACTACCAGGATCCTCTGCAGCTCCTCTAGGCTGCTATCATGAAGTTTCCTTGTGCAACTACGGTGCTTCACCCTTCTGTTAGGTTCCTCCACAGCTCTCTTGGCTGCTACACCACCTCTACAGAAGCACGTGACACTCCTCTTCACTGCTTCTCCTCACAGCTCGAGGTCCTCTGCTTCACTACCTTGGAGTCTCATCAATTACTTCATCTAGGCTAGCTTCGAAGTTCTCAGCAACTTCTTCCCCAAAGACAAACCTGCAACCCATCGACACTCCAATAAAAATTTTCCCCTTTAACACATAAACAAAAATAATCACACAATATGTTTGCCTCAAATCTCTATCTGTCCTCTACATACAGTGAGAGTGGACTTCCCCGTTTTGGGCGGGTCCATACTCCACCTCGCCTGGCGGCGGTCCTCACTCGCTGGGAGGGTCTTCCTCCGTCAGGAGCCGGGCTCCCTCAGTCGTCTGTCAGAGCTCAGAGCGGACGGGCGTCACTCCGTGTTCCTCCCTCTCCACTCTCTTATTTCAGGCCTTCTGCCTTATTAAAACATGTCTAACTTATAAATAAACATCGATACTGTCGCTGGGCACACGACCAACTACAAGCGATCACTATGAACTGGCGTATATCGTGCTTACCACAGATCGTCTGGTCGAGGGCGCTTCTTCCTCTGACGAGGCTTGGTCAGGGCGCTCCACGGCCCACAATAATGCCTCCGGGCGGCTTAATATTCACTAATTATCGCCCACGACTTGAGACCACACGTCCCCAGCTCGATTCCACAGCTGGTACGTCTGCACACTTCTCTTCTCTTCGAGATATATCACTAGGGGTTCTCTTCTGACGGGAGCTCAACGGAGCACGGCTTTTCCCCTGCGATGTCTGGCCTCAAGTGAGGTCAAGGTCCTCCGGAAGCGAGCCTCACGCCTCCAGCAAAATGTCCACATCTCCTAGCCAGTCATTAATCTGTTTTCTTCTTCATTGCCCATAATCTTAACTTGTTATACATCTCCAAGCAACTCTTTTACATATGCGTTATCACCTCAATATTTGCTAGACCTTCTAATCAGGTCAGGCTTGACGAATAACTCTCAAGGAGGGAGACTCGTTTCTCCTGCAGGCTGAGATCATAACAGTCAGGAGACCTACTGCAACAGTGGGTCGAGGCCTTATGACTCTATACACCTGTCAGGTGGTGGGTCAGGAGACCTACTGCAACAGTGGGTCGAAGCCTTATGACTCTATACACCTGTCAGGTGGTGGGTCAGGAGACCTACTGCAACAGTGGGTCGAGGCCTTATGACTCTATACACCTGTCAGGTGGTGGGTCAGGAGACCTACTGCAACAGTGGGTCGAGGCCTTATGACTCTATACACCTGTCAGGTGGGGGGTCAGGAGACCTACTGCAACAGTGGGTCGAGGCCTTATGACTCTATACACCTGTCAGGTGGTGGGTCAGGAGACCTACTGCAATTGTGGTATTGACAGATTTGAAATGACACTCTTGAATTAACGTAATGTGGGTGCCTGTGTATTAGTAGGTAGTTGAATAAAGCTATTTTTGCTATTACACTTGCCTTTGACATCATTCCCCATTCTGCAGTACGGCCCCATTTCACATCACATTCCAATTGTCTCTTAAGTTGGTTCAAGTTCCAGCTCCTAACCCTAAACATCTTTATATAAATATTGGTGTGAGAATCCAAGCTCTACCGGCTATATTTGCTTGCATGCAAGTTGCAGAGAGAACGACCCAAGTGAGGATGGCTCCGTATTGGCTTGTGGGGGTGAATACCGTCTTGGTCTTCATCTCTACCTGACATACGGAACCCTTGGCGCAGCGGAAGCAAAACGCTCATGCTGCTCACTTTCTGGATCAGCGATTCCAATTGTGGAATTTGGAAGCCAGATTCCACAACTGGCTTCCCAGCGTGGAGGCCTGTGAGTTTGTAGTGACTCCCGAAGTGAACAACGTACATCTGGCATTTCCTATGTGGGCAACGCCTGGTTAATGAATGTACGCTCTCACACTGTGTCTGTCTCACTCTTTTTCTGTCTCTCTCTCTGTCTTATAAAAAATACAATTGTCTAATGTGTGGTTGGTTGGTGGCAAAAGCAGCTAAGTGGTGTGAAGTACTAAAACAAGAATAGTTACCCTTACTCTGGTATATAACAGTTGATTGAGAAACTTTTAACGGTCTGGGAGAATTGTCTTTTTAATGCTAGTACGGACAAATTATTCACATCAGGAATTTTCTGGTTATTTTCGTAACATTAGTGAATAATGGTGCAGATTACTTTTGTATATGAAACGTATATGAAAATTTTTTGTATATGAAACGTTTGGCCTCCAACTTTGAACAGACACACAAACAGACATTATCTCCTATGGTATAATTATAAAATATATATACAGCATTTTGTCAAATGAATGTTGTATAATGTTGGGATGCATAAGTGTTTCGAGTCACTTCTGGGTATGGGTTCGAGTCACTTCTGGGGTGTGAGTTTTCAGTTGCATATTGTCCTGGGGACCATTCAGGCTTGTTCGCATTTGTGTTCCTCACGTGTGCCCCAAAGAATGAGGTGATTTGGTAAAATGCTATGCCCAAGATTATTATCCGAGTGCCGGCGGTGGGGTGGTTCAAATAGCCTCGGCTATCACCTCATTTTGTCCGGTCGTGATGGTCAAGTGGATTAAGGCGTCTTGTACATACCAGTTGCGTTGCTCCTGGGAGTATGGGTTCGAGTCACTTCTGGGGTGTGAGTTTTCAGTTGCATATTGTCCTGGGGACCATTCAGGCTTGTTCGCATTTGTGTTTCTCACGTGTGCCCCAAAGAATGAGGTGATTTGGTAAAATGCTATGCCCAAGATTACTATCCGAGTGCCGGCGGTGGGGTGGTTCAAATAGCCTCGGCTATCACCTCATTTTGTCCGGTCGTGATGGTCAAGTGGATTAAGGCGTCTTGTACATACCAGTTGCGTTGCTCCTGGGAGTATGGGTTCGAGTCACTTCTGGGGTTTGAGTTTTCAGTTGCATATTGTCCTGGGGACCATTCAGGCTTGTTCGCATATATATATATATATATTGTGACGGTAACGCGTTGGTGTTCGGCTGTTTCAAAAGCTAGGGGTATGGCCTCGTCACATATAGAAACAAAAAGAGAAAATCTGGAACTTCGTCTGTGGTAAGGTAATGGGAAGACACACAAAACACAAGTAAATTTAACAATGAGATTTTAATTACGTTAGAAAAGCAAAACATGAATAAAATGGACATACAAATTGGAACATAAAATCAATCAATCAAAATAATAAGAATAATCAAATGACAAAATGAAAAGTTACGTTAAGACAAGTGAGTAATAACAAGTGAACAATATACAATCAGATATATAGGTGCAGGAATATTGGCTTTAAGCTGCCACCTCACTTAGTACACGTAAGCCAGAGCTTAGTCTACCAACGAGACGTGTTAACTTGTTGAAAGCACTGGATATTCTGAGGTCTCTTGGTCGTGGTGGCCTCAGACATCAGGTAGTGTGGCGGTGGAGGAGCAGGTGCGACTGACCACCGGCCAATCAGCTATGAGCAGGCGACGGACAGGTAGTTTGGTGGTTCGAGTGGTGGGGGAGCAGGTATTCCTGGTGCTGAATACGTTTGCTCTCTGGCAAACCTTGGTGTTGTATTTGTTGGATATTTCTTCCATATTAGTTGTATAGGGATGTATAGCGACGAACTTAGGAGGGAAGAGCAGGCTCAATCTCTCTTGAAGGAGATTATTGTCTCCTATATTATATATATATATCTCCTGAGATTATATATATATATATATATATATATATATATATATATATATATATATATATATATATATATATATATATATATATATATATATATATATATATATATATATATATATATATATATATATATATATATATATATATATAATTGGCGAACATGAAATTGACTCGCGAGAAGGCGTCCAACAGGGTGACCCCCTTGCTCCTCTCCTTTTCTGCTTAGTCATCAAACAAGTCACAGAGGTCCTGTCCAGCGAGCTTAACATCTGGTTCTTGGATGATGGTACCCTAGCTGGTTCCCAAGACTCCCTCCTGGAGGTCATCAGAAAAATCCAGGAGCAAGGTGCAGTTTTAGGACTCACGCTAAACCCTTCTAAATGTGAAATAATATGTTCAAACCTGGGCATCGTAGAGAGAATAGAGGGTCTTCTGCCAAATATCCATAAAACTAAACCTGAAGACAGCACACTCCTAGGAGCTCCCCTGGAGTTGAAACCATCGATGAGGTCCTTGATAAGAAAATCGCCGACCTTAAGAGGATGAATGGGAGGATTGAGGATATTGATGCTTATGATGCACTCTACCTCATTACCAGATGTCTGTTCCTCCCCAGGTTAACCTACTTTCTGAGGTGTTCACCATCTTACAGTAGCCAAAAAATAAGTGAGTATGACCGGTTACTGAAATCAATGCTAGAAAAAGCCCTTAACCTCTCTCTCGATGACCTACAGTGGAAACAAGCCTCTCTTCCCGTAAGACTTGGGGGCCTCGGAGTTCGAACAGCAACGCAAATCACTGTTCCAGCCTTCCTGTCCTCCTTATCAGCATCCGACGACCTTGTGAAGGAAATTCTACCTGACCACTTACATCAGCTGGCAGGTGTACATGATCCCAATTTTACACGCTGTGCCACAGAGTGGGCCTCTCGTGCATGCCAATCACCTCAACCACCATCCCCAAAAGCCCACAAGCAATCCAGCTGGGATGGCCCCATTGTAGACCAAGTTGCTGCAGAGTGCCTGGGTGCTGCAACAACACAACACGACATTGCTCGCCTCACAGCAGTAGCAGCACCACATGCAGGGGATTTCCTGTTAGCAACCCCAATGTCGGCCACTGGCACGCATCTCACACCACACGCCCTCCGAATTGCTGTGGCCCTCCGCCTTGCTGCCCCAATCCACACCAGATATAGGTGTATTTGCGGGGAGGTGGTGGCTGACAGGTACAGCCACCATGGCCTACTCTGCCAAAGCACAGGGGGATGGCACTCGAGGCACAGTGAAGTTAACGACATCATCAAGAGAAGCCTCACCACAGCTGGATGCCCAGCTGAAAGAGAGCCCCGTTACCTAACGCCCCGTAACTCTGATGCTCTTATTGGTCGCCCGGATGGTATCACAGTGAACCCCTGGAAGAATGGCAAGCAGTTGGTATGGGACTACACGTGTGTATCAACCCTGGCTAACACCTACATTAATCTCAGTGTTGCACAACCAGGTGGCGCTGCCACCCACAGGGAAGCAGCCAAATCCCGTAAGTATAGAGAACTGGATCACCACTACAATTTTGTCCCCATTGCTTCTGAGACACTCGGCGCCTGGGGTAAAAGTGCTACCAGTTTCTTGAAGGAACTGGGTTCTAGGCTCATTGAAACAACAAGGGACCCGAGAGCTGCAAGCTTTCTTTTCCAGCACCTCAGTGTGGCGATACAGAGGGGAAATGCGCACTCCATCCAGGGTTCCTGCCCGCCATCTGAGGAGCTGGAGGAACTCGACAACCTATGATAACCATCTTTGTAACCCATATGTAACTCCTTTTTTGTAACAAATTTCAAATAAAGTAAATATATATGTGTACATACAAAAGAATGGGGGTGGTAGGAGAAGATAATATTAGTGTTCAGTGAGAAACCACAAGGTCTCCTCTGAATACTTTTTATTTTCTTCTCCGAGGCTTTGGGTCCCCACATTGGCACCAGAGGTGGTACCCTCACAAACTTTCATATATATATATATATATATATATATATATATATATATATATATATATATATATATATATATATATATATATATATATATATATATATATATATATATATATATATACACTACACTACAGCCGAATTGAAAGCAAAGGTCAACAGACTAGTCGAAACTGTGAACGCCAAGAAATCCGGACTCCACCTGCCAAAGATTATTGGGGAATATAAACCTGGATATGCGTATGGAAATGTCAAGACACACAAGCCTGGAAACCCACTTCGGCCAATCATTAGCCAGATACCCACACCCACGTACAGACTAGCGAAGCGACTCAACGGCCTGCTGACTCCTTATGTCCCTTGCGCCTCCAGCCTGAAGTCGCCAAAGGAATTT
>NW_025554725.1:0-12500 GCF_020424385.1 Procambarus clarkii | reverse complement strand
GTGTTCCCAGTAACGTTTGATAGCTGTAGGCTACATGTGTCAGCCGTAATTATATATATATTATCGTAGTGTCACTGTGCCCAGTGTTATTGTGTTATTTACTGTGGTGATTGAAATGTGTGGACCTGTGTTCTAAGGGGTTATTTAGAGCGCACTGTTGGTCATTTGCAACAGTAAGTAAGTGTTGGGCAGTATTCTACTACTTGGAATTTTGAGTACTTGCCGTGTGTGTTATTACAAAGGGGTTGTCAATTATGGTGATTGTTGCTAGTGTTGAGCAATCACCGTATGTGATTGCAGTTCAGTAAAGTCATTGCGGGGCAGTGTTCTAGAGGGTTTATGTCCTGTATGTTATTTTACTAGGTTATGCAGTATTGTCATTGCAACCGGATTGTAACGTAAATCACTGTGATTTGTCATTGTCGTGGGTGAACTCGGCTGTAGACGAGTGCTTGGGTTTTATATTTTCCTGTTTATCTGGTAGAACATCGAAGTCCAGTATTCAGTGAGGGGATTGCGAGGCAATTAATATAACGTAACCAAGGAAACGCTCTTCGCTCTAAGAGAATTTGTTCTTTGACAATTTGAGTAACGTAGAATACGTTTAGCTTAATTTACTTTCTTGCAAAGCAGCTACGGTAGTCTCAGGGAGCCTAGCCATCAGCCAGATATGAATTAGAGTATTGTCTGTCGTAATTAACGGTCAGTGGGCCGGGTAATTGACGTGTTTCAGGAAGTCAAAGTAATTAACCTCGATCCGTGTTCGATCGACTCACACGAAGGCTCCATTGTTCCATTAATTTAACGTCGTTATTTATCTGCCCGGAAGTACCGGCACTTGATTGACTCGTGGGAGGAGTAACGTCATTTTAGAATAACGTAAACGTGGTGCCTAATTACTGTTATTAGGCACTTGAATAGGTCTGAGTATGGAAGGCTCAGACGGAATTCATACCTTAATGTAAATTGCTGAGCCAGTGTGAAAGGTTGCATATTTAATTGATTAATTATTGACCTTGATGATAGTAATTAATTAACGTAAAAGTAATCACGAATGATTACCGTTCTCTTAGCACTTTGGACATTGTAAATCAGAGTTTACCATCGCTGAGTGATTAGTAACCGATTAACGTAAATTAACGTAACTAGTAAAGAGATTAATCAGCTGTCTGTGAGTACAGGGATTAATGGGATTTTCTCACTGAATGCTCGACGGGTAGAGTGTTGTGTAATTTCCGCGTTACTAGTGACAGTTGTAAGTGTTATTAATTTAACGTAAATGTTATTGTGTTATTAACGTAAATCAAATTGTTATTGATTGTTGATCGTCAGGGGGACGGAGTGTTAACATAAGGATTAATATGAGGAAGGGTTGCTGGAGTTGCCAGTGAACCCATTAGTCATTGTTGTCATTGAAAGGCTACTGATTTTATTGCATTGCAACCGCTACTGCAGGTGTAGACTGCACAGGGTGTAGAACAGTAGGAGGTTACTGGGGACGTGTTTCAGAACCTACTGTGTCATTTGTTGTAATTGTGATTTTAGATCTGTTAGTTCTTGTATCTTGTTGATTCCTCTGTGTTCACGCTTATGTTCGAGTTAGTTCATTATGCAGTCCGAGGGGCTGGTGTCTAGCTGTCATTGATAAAGTCACAGGAAGGATTTCGAGTAACGTCATTGACATTTCTTTTTGTTTTGTTGTAGTAGTTAGTACTTTATTGAATAAACTAAGTTGTTATGGTTAACACTGTCTTTTCGTTACACCCCCACACATTATTATTGCCCTGTAAGTGTACTGTCACACTCGACTATAAAAATTGAGACTGATTCAGAGTTTTGGACCAAATATACGGCACCACACAACAATAAATTATTGTTGTGAGAGCCCAGGACCAACTCATTAGATTCATTTCGCCGAATGGCGAAGGTCTGCGACCAAGGGGAGGAGATTTCAATTTTATTGAGTGTCTCAGCGTTTGCTCGCGCCTAGTCAATTGTTCATATATGGTCCTAGAGTGGGGAATGAGCAGCTTACTACACTTTGTGTGTTAGCTAAGCAAGTCCTTCCTCAGGCGACCTAATTGAATATCACGACACGAATAAAGGTTAAAGAATAAATAAAATACTTAGAAATTTTCCGAGCTCAGTTCCTCAACCATTTCACTTATTCCACTAATCTCAAACTCTCACACTGTGATCACTCATTCCCACGGGAGATTCGAGAACGATTTCCCTTATGTCTGAATCGTTCAGAGTAAATACTAGGCCGAGTCTTGCTGGTTCATCATTGCCTCTCATTCTCTTGGGACCCTTGACAGGCTGACTTAAAAAGTTTCTAGTCGCCAGGTCCAATAGTTTTGCTCTTCATGTTTCCTCACCTACATGTGGCTCTTTGTTTTCCTAGTCTATCCTTCGGTGATTAAAGTCCCCAATTATGAGCAGATGGGAGCAATTTCTACAGGCAGCAGCGGTTGCTCTCTCAATTATAGTGCTAACTGCTATGTTGTTTCTGTCATACTCTTGCCTGGGTCTTCTTTCATTTGGTGGTGGGGTTATATATGACTGCTACAACTACTCCTCTTGATCCTCCCATCGTCATGGTACCTGTTATGAAGTCTCTGAACCCTTTGCATCCCGGAATAACCATCTCCTCGAAACTCAATTCCTTTCTCATCAGTAGAGCCACTCCGCCTCTTCCCCTTTCTTTCTTCTCTTTACCTATTACACTGTAGTCCTGGGAAAACACTGCATTCATTATGATTACTGAGAGTTTTGTTTCTGTGAGTCCAATTACATTTGGGTTTACTTCCTGTGCTCTTTCCCTAAGTTCAGTTGTCTTGCTTGTAACCCCATTTATGTTCGAGTACATTACATTGAAGCTGACTCTCCTCTGTCTATTCTCAGTTTCTGTTGATTCATCTGCAGTTGGAGGGCAGGAGGTGCCATGGGGTGGGAGGGCCTAGCAAGGAGGACCTGGGAGGCCAGAAGGGTATTAGGTGGTGTGGCTGAAGGGGTCGGAGGTTGGGGGTTAATTAGGGGATGGGATGAGGAAGCAGGAGGGGGCATGTGGTGGGAGATCACGGGTTGTGGTTTGCAGGGGAGACTGGGTTGGGTTGACCGGGAGGCTGGGGGTTGGGGAGGGAAAGGGAGCCTGGGAAAGGGTGGGGTCAAGGAGGAAGGGGGGTTGGGGTAGGAAGGAGAGCTTGGAGTGGCGGAACTGGGAAGGGCATGGGCTGGAGAAACAGGGAAGGTCAATAGGGGCAGGAACAGGGAGGACCTGTGGAAGGGGTTGGGGAAGAAGACAGGCATGGGGGAGAATGTGGTGGGCCTGGGGTCAGAGACCAGGGAGGGGGCATGGTCTGAAGAGGAACTTCACTGTCTGGGGAGGTGCAGGTGATTGTTGAGGGATGGCTATGGAGATGGATGATGAGAGGCTTCTGTTATAATCCACCCTGGGGTTACTGGCTTGTTGGTGGGGGGGGGGGGGATTCCCACTCCCCTCTGAGGTTCCTGGAGCTACTGATCTGAGTCTTGTGACTCCCATATTCTAAACCCTTTCTTTGCGTTTCCTTGCTTCTGCAGCCTTCCTTCTCTCTTCCCTCGTCATGTCCCTTTGCAGAGAGACGTCATCACATCCCCCTAACCTCATAAATCTGCTCTTTCTGGATAGGATTTTTTCTTTTATTACCTCGTTCATTAGAACTACCTTTATCAGTCGTTTCCTTTTCTTCTTGTAGATGCCCAAACTGAAAACCTTCTCTATGTTGCCATTTGCCTCTTTCATATCCAATCTCTTCAAGATCTCTGTCATTGTTGCTCGGTCCCCCCTTCTCCCTCCTCCTGACTGGATCCTTCTGGTTCCTGTACTCCTACAATTATAAAAGTTTTTTTCCTTTCCAACATTTGTTCAGTACATTTTGCACCTTCCTGTGAGGTAGCTGCTTTCATAGCTTCTGCCTCTAAAGCAGGCTTGGCACTTTGGATGTTTTACAGTATTTCTGCAAACGAGAGTCCCCCCTGGGAGGCGCCCTCCATCAGCTTCGTACCCTGTCTCCAGGAGGTTGCATACCCTGTACTGGTTTGAATTCTGATTTTTCCCTCAGTCTCTTTATCTTCTCCTTGGCTTCCTCCAACTCACTTTTTTGGCTATGTATTAATGCTTGCATTTCCTGCAGGTCTCTGCTGAATCCCACTTTCATTTCCTGCAGGTCTCTGCTGAATCCCACTTTCATTTCCTGCAGGTCACTGCTGAATCCCCCTAATGTCTGGCTGATCCATTCACAGATAGTATGCACCATTCTTCCCTGTCCCTGTCTGTGGTGATGTCCCTCGATCATTTTCCCTGGCTGAGGGGGTATGGGGATTGTCATTTGTATCCAATTTAATATGTATGTACTTTTCCCCTAATCAATATTATTATTATTATTATTATTATTATTATTATTATTATTATTATTATTATTATTATTATTATTATTATTATTATTATTATTATTATTATTATTATTATTATTATTATTTTTATTATTATTTGCATTATTATTATTATTATTAACAGAAGAAGACCATTATGAAACAATAGCTGACTTTACTAGGGTGGACCGATAGCTCCAGTCCTGCCATCGTCAGTTAGCCAATATAACCTTTATAAGCATCGTACACCATAAACCTTTGCAATATAATGTTGGCAATACTAGCTCAATTAAAGAGAAACATTGTTGCCATCACCATTCAACCAATATAACCATAAATGGTATGTAACTGATGATATTAGAGAATTGACTGAAGGAACATCGTTGTCGTCATCAATTAACAATGACCTTCACAGGTGCTCTGAACACCACTATTAGTTATCTTACCATTTCAGCTTAAGGCATGAGCAACACGATGCTACGCCTGAATATATTATTATGATTTAAGATATCCTGCTTCACAGTAGTTGTTAGTAAAATGTATAATGACTAGTAAAATGACTTGAGAAGAGAGCAATATTGTGTTTTCATTGTCAAATAAAGAAGATGATGTCAAATAAAGATGAAATGTCCATGTAGTACGGGCTATGGTGAGCCCGTAAATGTGTTCAGTTATTCGCGATAACCTTGTTACTGTGATATTTGGGTCAAAGTTTTAAATGTTGGTATGGATTCCTCCTTTTTCCCTGTTTCTTTTTCTCTTCTGTTTTAGTGCACTGGTTTTAGTCTTGTTTTAATAACATTATCTTGGTGGCGGATATAGATGCAGAATGCTCACTAATGAGTTCCATTCCTCTACGGCTTTTCTAATCATTGTAGTCGCTGTGGAATGTGCATCTAATGCAGCTGCTGTCGTTGGATTAATGTTGAGTTTGATCAGCAGGTCTTCAGTAGCTTCACATTCCAGTAAGTAGTGTAACAGGGGCGCCTCTGCTTCTGTTCCACAGATATGACACTCTTTAACTATTGAGTTTATTACCTCCCAGCAGCACTTGTAACCAAGTCTGAGTCTGTGTATGGCTACTGCAATGTCTCAGGAATTATTTTTGCCAGGCTTGAATGAGTAGTAACCAGTGGCTTGTTGTGGCATATCGCAGTGAATCTTCCTTCTGCTACTTTGGCTCTATGAGACGAGGGAGGCAAGGGCATGAGTAATGCGAGAGAGATGAGGAGACGGAAATCTAAGAGGAAGAAAAGAGCAAGGGAAAAGGTACGGTTGGTAAGGTGTAATAAAGGGAGTAATAATAGGTATAATAATGGGAACGTGAGAGAAAAAAGAAAAAGAGAAAGAAAGAGAAAAGAGAAAAATGAAGGGCAGGCTTATGTTAGGTCACGTATGTTAGAAAGTTTAGAGCATTTGAGTATATGCCGTGAAAGGGAAGAGTCAACAGCAACAACAACAGCCAGGACTCAGGTTCATGTTGGGCAGGGTGTGTATCAGAACTGATTCTACAAGATGGCGTCTGTGTAGAGTAGAGGCAGGAAAGTTTAGGATGAAAGAAATTTCGTTTTGCTTGAGAATAGGCACAGTTCATAAAATGTAAAGGGTAACCAAGGGGAGAAAAAGATTTATAAATAAAGGAAATTTTAGAATCAAGAAACTGAGGGTCGCAGATGTGTAGAGCGTAGAGGAAGAGAGAGAGACGAAGGACGAAGGAGTTAACTTTTCTTAACAGAAGGAGGATGGTAGGAAAAGAAATAATTGTACATGCCGCTATGCATGGGTCTGCGGTAGACAGAGAAAATGAACCCGGGCACAGAGCTGTGAACGTGAACGTCAAGAAAAGGAAGGAGGGAATTAGATTTCCATTCAACTTTGAAATGTATTGAAGGTGCCAGATTGTTAAGAGAGGAGAGGAGAAGAAAAGCTGGAAAAGACTAAGGTCATGGGGCCATTAAGCAAAAATATCATCAACATAGCGAAGCCAGAGAGAGGGACGAGTATCTGAGTCGCTTCGCCAGTCTGTACGTGGGTGTGGGTATCTGGCTAATGATTGGCCGAAGTGGGTTTCCAGGCTTGTGCGTCTTGATATTTCCATACGCATATCCAGGTTTATATTCCCCAATGATCTTTGGCAGGTGGAGTCCGGATTTCTTGGCGTTCACAGTTTCGATCAGTTTGTTGACCTTTGCTTTTAATTCGGCTGTAGTGTCCTTCGTTACCCTTTGGAACTTAGTTTGGTCAGAGAGTATGATGTTCATTTTCGCCAGATATTCGTCTTTTTTAAGAATGACATATATTGGCGACTTGTCACCTCTCCTGACAACTATCTCCTTGTTCTCACGAAGGCTTTTAGCTGCCGCTTTAAGCTCGGGGGACAGTATGGTGCTTCTGTAGTTGCCTCGATTCTTTCCTCCTTCTGCAATAAGTTCTGCGTGTAAGGTATCTTTGGTAGTGACCTTCTTTTGTGTCTCGAGGTCGAATATGTCGTCCAACAGAATTTCCATATATATATATCTGATATATATATATATTATTAAATATGACCGAAAAAGTAAGATTAATAATTCTAACACGAATTTTCTCAATCTTTCGTACATTACGCTTCACTGTTGGAGGTAAATCAAAAATCACTTCTCCAAAATTCATTTTTATTTCTAGTCTGACGCGACACGGGCGCGTTTCGTAAAACTTATTACATTTTCAAAGACTTCACAAATACACAACTGATTAGAACTTGCGTTTCCCTGATTTTATATCTACATTTGAGTGAGGTGGGAAGGGTGATGTGGCATTACATTTGAGTGAGGTGGGAAGGGTGATGTGGCATTAACACAAGACAGAACACTAGGGGATATTAATAGGGTATTAAAAGTATCAACACAAGACAGAACAGAAACAATGGGTATTGAATAGAAGTGTTTGTAGAAAGCCTATTGGTCCATATTTCTTGATGCTTCTATATTGGAGCGGAGTCTTGAGGTGGGTAGAATATAGTTGTGCAATAATTGGCTGTTGATTGCTGGTGTTGACTTCTTGATGTGTAGTGCCTCGCAAACGTCAAGCCGCCTGCTATCGCTGTATCTATCGATGATTTCTGTGTTGTTTACTAGGATTTCTCTGGCGATGGTTTGGTTATGGGAAGAGATTATATGTTCCTTAATGGAGCCCTGTTGTTTATGCATCGTTAAACGCCTAGAAAGAGATGTTGTTGTCTTGCCTATATACTGGGTTTTTTGGAGCTTACAGTCCCCAAGTGGGCATTTGAAGGCATAGACGACGTTAGTCTCTTTTAAAGCGTTCTGTTTTGTGTCTGGAGAGTTTCTCATGAGTAGGCTGGCCGTTTTTCTGGTTTTATAGTAAATCGTCAGTTGTATCCTCTGATTTTTGTCTGTAGGGATAACGTTTCTATTAACAATATCTTTCAGGACCCTTTCCTCTGTTTTATGAGCTGTGGAAAAGAAGTTCCTGTAAAATAGTCTAATAGGGGGTATAGGTGTTGTGTTAGTTGTCTCTTCGGAGGTTGCATGGCTTTTCACTTTCCTTCTTATGATGTCTTCGATGAAACCATTGGAGAAGCCGTTATTGACTAGGACCTGCCTTACCCTACAGAGTTCTTCGTCGACTTGCTTCCATTCTGAGCTGTGGCTGAGAGCACGGTCGACGTATGCGTTAACAACACTCCTCTTGTACCTGTCAGGGCAGTCGCTGTTGGCATTTAGGCACATTCCTATGTTTGTTTCCTTTGTGTAGACTGCAGTGTGGAAACCTCCGCCCTTTTCCATGACTGTTACATCTAGAAAAGGCAGCTTCCCATCCTTTTCCGTCTCGTAAGTGAAACGCAGCACGGAACTCTGCTCAAATGCCTCCTTCAGCTCCTGCAGATGTCTGACATCAGGTACCTGTGTAAAAATGTCGTCAACATACCTGCAGTATATGGCCGGTTTCAAGTTCATGTCGACTAAGACTTTTTGCTCGATGGTACCCATGTAGAAGTTTGCAAACAGGACACCTAGGGGAGAACCCATGGCGACCCCATCTACTTGCTTATACATGTGCCCATCCGGGCTCAAGAAGGGTGCCTCTTTAGTACAAGCTTGGAGTAGTTTCCTCAGAATACTTTCTGGCATGTCAAGAGGAGTACAGGCTGGATCACGATACACTCTGTCGGCTATCATTCCGATTGTCTCGTCCACAGGTACGTTGGTAAACAGCGATTCTACGTCCAACGAGGCTCTTATCCCTGTGGCCCGTGCGCCCCGCAGTAAGTCCACAAATTCCTTTGGAGACTTCAGGCTGAAGGCGCAAGGAACATAAGGAGTCAGCAGGCCGTTGAGTCGCTTCGCCAGTCTGTACGTGGGTGTGGGTATCTGGCTAATGATTGGCCGAAGTGGGTTTCCAGGCTTGTGCGTCTTGACATTTCCATACGCATATCCAGGTTTATATTCCCCAATGATCTTTGGCAGGTGGAGTCCGGATTTCTTGGCGTTCACAGTTTCGATCAGTTTGTTGACCTTTGCTTTTAATTCGGCTGTAGTGTCCTTCGTTACCCTTTGGAACTTAGTTTGGTCAGAGAGTATGATGTTCATTTTCGCCAGATATTCGTCTTTTTAAGAATGACATATATTGGCGACTTGTCACCTCTCCTGACAACTATCTCCTTGTTCTCACGAAGGCTTTTAGCTGCCGCTTTAAGCTCGGGGGACAGTATGGTGCTTCTGTAGTTGCCTCGATTCTTTCCTCCTTCTGCAATAAGTTCTGCTTGTAAGGTATCTTTGGTTGTGACCTTCTTTTGTGTCTCGAGGTCGAATATGTCGTCCAACAGAATTTCCAACTCTACTTTCCGGGCCATTTCACTCGGTCTGGACATAACATGACAGTTTATGCCCAGATTTAGGAGAGTGACTTGGTCCTCAGTGAGGTTAATTCCTGCAAGGTTCAGGAAGCCATCTCTTGGTCGTGGAATTGCCATAGGTCCTCCATATAATGTTGTTAGTTTCTTGATAATCCTCGACATCCTCACAGACCAACATCACCTCAGCACTGAAACAAGGATTATCAAGAAACTAACAACATTATATGGAGGACCTATGGCAATTCCACGACCAAGAGATGGCTTCCTGAACCTTGCAGGAATTAACCTCACTGAGGACCAAGTCACTCTCCTAAATCTGGGCATAAACTGTCATGTTATGTCCAGACCGAGTGAAATGGCCCGGAAAGTAGAGTTGGAAATTCTGTTGGACGACATATTCGACCTCGAGACACAAAAGAAGGTCACAACCAAAGATACCTTACAAGCAGAACTTATTGCAGAAGGAGGAAAGAATCGAGGCAACTACAGAAGCACCATACTGTCCCCCGAGCTTAAAGCGGCAGCTAAAAGCCTTCGTGAGAACAAGGAGATAGTTGTCAGGAGAGGTGACAAGTCGCCAATATATGTCATTCTTAAAAAAGACGAATATCTGGCGAAAATGAACATCATACTCTCTGACCAAACTAAGTTCCAAAGGGTAACGAAGGACACTACAGCCGAATTAAAAGCAAAGGTCAACAAACTGATCGAAACTGTGAACGCCAAGAAATCCGGACTCCACCTGCCAAAGATCATTGGGGAATATAAACCTGGATATGCGTATGGAAATGTCAAGACGCACAAGCCTGGAAACCCACTTCGGCCAATCATTAGCCAGATACCCACACCCACGTACAGACTGGCGAAGCGACTCAACGGCCTGCTGACTCCTTATGTTCCTTGCGCCTTCAGCCTGAAGTCTCCAAAGGAATTTGTGGACTTACTGCGGGGCGCACGGGCCACAGGGATAAGAGCCTCGTTGGACGTAGAATCGCTGTTTACCAACGTACCTGTGGACGAGACAATCGGAATGATAGCCGACAGAGTGTATCGTGATCCAGCCTGTACTCCTCTTGACATGCCAGAAAGTATTCTGAGGAAACTACTCCAAGCTTGTACTAAAGAGGCACCCTTCTTGAGCCCGGATGGGCACATGTATAAGCAAGTAGATGGGGTCGCCATGGGTTCTCCCCTAGGTGTCCTGTTTGCAAACTTCTACATGGGTACCATCGAGCAAAAAGTCTTAGTCGACATGAACTTGAAACCGGCCATATACTGCAGGTATGTTGACGACATTTTTACACAGGTACCTGATGTCAGACATCTGCAGGAGCTGAAGGAGGCATTTGAGCAGAGTTCCGTGCTGCGTTTCACTTACGAGACGGAAAAGGATGGGAAGCTGCCTTTTCTAGATGTAACAGTCATGGAAAAGGGCGGAGGTTTCCACACTGCAGTCTACACAAAGGAAACAAACATAGGAATGTGCCTAAATGCCAACAGCGACTGCCCTGACAGGTACAAGAGGAGTGTTGTTAACGCATACGTCGACCGTGCTCTCAGCCACAGCTCAGAATGGAAGCAAGTCGACGAAGAACTCTGTAGGGTAAGGCAGGTCCTAGTCAATAACGGCTTCTCCAATGGTTTCATCGAAGACATCATAAGAAGGAAAGTGAAAAGCCATGCAACCTCCGAAGAGACAACTAACACAACACCTATACCCCCTATTAGACTATTTTACAGGAACTTCTTTTCCACAGCTCATAAAACAGAGGAAAGGGTCCTGAAAGATATTGTTAATAGAAACGTTATCCCTACAGACAAAAATCAGAGGATACAACTGACGATTTACTATAAAACCAGAAAAACGGCCAGCCTACTCATGAGAAACTCTCCAGACACAAAACAGAACGCTTTAAAAGAGACTAACGTCGTCTATGCCTTCAAATGCCCACTTGGGGACTGTAAGCTCCAAAAAACCCAGTATATAGGCAAGACAACAACATCTCTTTCTAGGCGTTTAACGATGCATAAACAACAGGGCTCCATTAAGGAACATATAATCTCTTCCCATAACCAAACCATCGCCAGAGAAATCCTAGTAAACAACACAGAAATCATCGATAGATACAGCGATAGCAGGCGGCTTGACGTTTGCGAGGCACTACACATCAAGAAGTCAACACCAGCAATCAACAGCCAATTATTGCACAACTATATTCTACCCACCTCAAGACTCCGCTCCAATATAGAAGCATCAAGAAATATGGACCAATAGGCTTTCTACAAACACTTCTATTCAATACCCATTGTTTCTGTTCTGTCTTGTGTTGATACTTTTAATACCCTATTAATATCCCCTAGTGTTCTGTCTTGTGTTAATGCCACATCACCCTTCCCACCTCACTCAAATGTAATGCCACATCACCCTTCCCACCTCACTCAAATGTAGATATAAAATCAGGGAAACGCAAGTTCTAATCAGTTGTGTATTTGTGAAGTCTTTGAAAATGTAATAAGTTTTACGAAACGCGCCCGTGTCGCGTCAGACTAGAAATAAAAATGAATTTTGGAGAAGTGATTTTTGATTTACCTCCAACAGTGAAGCGTAATGTACGAAAGATTGAGAAAATTCGTGTTAGAATTATTAATCTTACTTTTTCGGTCATATTTAATAATATATGTCTACAGGAAAGACTGCTACCAAAATATACTAATATATATATATATATATATAACGTTTGATAGCTGTAGGCTACATGTGTCAGCAGTAATATATATATATTATCGTAGTGTCACTGTGCCCAGTGTTATTGTGTTATTTACTGTGGTGATTGAAATGTGTGGACCTGTGTTCTAAGGGGTTATTTAGAGCGCACTGTTGGTCATTTGCAACAGTAAGTAAGTGTTGGGCAGTATTCTACTACTTGGAATTTTGAGTACTTGCCGTGTGTGTTATTACAAAGGGGTTGTCAATTATGGTGATTGTTGCTAGTGTTGAGCAATCACCGTATGTGATTGCAGTTCAGTAAAGTCATTGTGGGGCAGTGTTCTAGAGGGTTTATGTCCTGTATGTTATTTTACTAGGTTATGCAGTATTGTCATTGCAACCGGATTGTAACGTAAATCACTGTGATTTGTCATTGTCGTGGGTGAACTCGGCTGTAGACGAGTACTTGGGTTTTATATTTTCCTGTTTATCTGGTAGAACATCGAAGTCCAGTATTCAGTGAGG
>NW_025554724.1:0-35607 GCF_020424385.1 Procambarus clarkii | reverse complement strand
CATGAGAATCTCGTATGTCGTAATCATGTTATAAGTGGTATAATTATTAGTGATTTTTGTGGAGGATTTTGGATATCATATTTTTTGTCAGTTCGATTACGTCTGGCTTCCGGTGTGATAACATCTATCAGCCTTCCTTCTGATGGATGTTTTACATTAATCATTAAAGATTCAATTCTTTGCAGGCGATGAGTCACAATAACGTGGCTGAAGTATGTTGACCAGACCACACACTAGAAATTGAAGGGACGACGACGTTTCGGTCCGTCCTGGACCATTCTCAAGTCGATTGTGACACAATCGACTTGAGAATGGTCCAGGACGGACCGAAACGTCGTCGTCCCTTCAATTTCTAGTGTGTGGTCTGGTCAACATAATTCAATTCTTTAATGTTTCTTAAGGTGGAGGCTCCATTCTGGGGTGACAGGCTAGATAGACAGATAGACAGACAGACAGACAGGTGACAGAGAGGTTGGGTTATAACAACATTATCTAGTATCAAAATAATAATTAATCCTAGAATCACTTGTTTGATATCTTTGTAAAGATCAAATCAACATTCCCCCCCCCCCATGGTCCAATTTTTTGTATATCTTTCTTAATAATAATATTGAAATAATTCTTGAATACATTTTTTCATGTTTAAAAAATGAATCACAGTAATATATAATCTCCGTTTTGAATATGTGAATCACTGAATATGTAAATCCTGTTCGTTGTGTGAAAATTTCAGCAACATTAAATATAAATTTTCGGAGAAAATACAATTTGTCTAAATTTAGTGTTTTGGAGAAGTCAATTTTCCTGACCAAAATGAGGCCTCCAAAATCCTCCACAAAGTCACTAATAATTATATATTTTTTTTTTTTTACATACGTTTCAATTTTTAACTTGGTTAATTATTTTGTGTATTTTTACTGCAAAAATACAAGTTAGCAACTTGTACTTTTGTATAACGACAAGTTAGACTTGTATAAACTTGTATTACGACAAGTTAAACTTGTATAAACTTGTATAAATACAAGTTAGACTTGTATAAACTTGTATAAATACAAGTTAGACTTGTATAAACTTGTATAAATACAAGTTAGACTTGTATAAACTTGTATAAATACAAGTTAGACTTGTATAAACTTGTATAAATACAAGTTAGACTTGTATAAACTTGTATAAAATCAAGTTAGACTTGTATACACTTGTATAAATACAATATAGCAACTTTCCGTTATTGACATCTTATTTTGAGCCACTTAAGTAGCTTAAGTGGCTCAAAAAGCCACAAAAAGTCATTAGCCACTTAAGAAAAAAATACCAATAGTTGTCAGACATTGTATTAACTTCTGTTATTGTCATTATGACTTCTCATTATATTACCAGTATCTATCAGCCCTCAAAATGTATCTATCAGCCCTCAAAATGTATCTATCAGCCCTCAAAATGTATCTATCAGCCCTCAAAATGTATCTATCAGCCCTCAAAATGTAAGCTAAATGCTTAATTAATTTGTCTAAATCTCTAAGTTTGATTTACAGTGCTGTAACTCTGTAAATCCTGCTCAATACAGAACAAGTGTGTAATGGTGTAATGTTGTTTACAAACTTCCTGTCGTGTAAAATAAGTTCTGTATAAAGTTTCGAGACTTTCTGGTACTTTTAGGGTACTAAATAGTCTTCCAAACTTGGTCACTTCTTTTGATAATTCCTTATTTCGTGCTTCTCGTTCATTCGTTTACGTGTCCCCCATCGACCTATTGCTGGAGACATTTCTGTCTATAACTTCCACTATGTCTTCATGT
This sequence comes from Procambarus clarkii, assembly GCF_020424385.1. NCBI lineage: Eukaryota > Metazoa > Arthropoda > Malacostraca > Decapoda > Cambaridae > Procambarus > Procambarus clarkii. The sequence goes on along the minus strand of NW_025554724.1, from coordinate 33,812 downwards.
CTCAATACCTTCCTCATGTGTCTAGTGAATCCCTTTCTATTTCACCATGGTTGAAGTCGCCCACAATTAGGATCTTTGGCTTTAGTCTGAGGGCCAAACTTGAGCTGCCCTTAAACTATATCTATGAAATCTATACTTGTATCATCATCAATAGCTGAGAAATCACTTAATCAGCTCCTTAAATTATTTGAGATACAAAGTGTAGCAAGAAAAATAATTAATTATTTGTTAAGTTTATCTAATAATTACATGAGACGTAAACACTTACTGGAAAGGGATATAATAATCTTTTACTGTCCCGACTCTGCGAAGAATACATATGTATGTAATACACAGAATACATATGTATGAAATACACAGACAAATGTTATTTTTTTTTCAGAAAGTTTTCTTAATTAAATGCAATATTCAAGACGAACCTTTGAAAGTTTTCTTATGCCAACAAAATATTCCTGGAACCTTGTTTCTTAAGGCAATACGAGACTTCTAAAAGTCATGAGAAATTAATTATTATCCTCTCGTTTGCATGTTGTGTGAGGTGAATAGTGGTAGTAATTGTGGTGATAATAGTTGTTGCTGTAGAATAATTATTACAAATAGTGGTAGCAATGGTATTTTTTGTTAATAGCAGCCGAAGCATCAGTAGATGGTTGTAGGAATTGTGGTAGGAGGAGGCAGGTATAGGGAGAGAGCCTTCTGTTTCTCTCTCTCTCTCTCTCTCTCTCTCTCTCTGATTCTCTCTCTCTCTCTCTCTCTCTCTCTCTCTCTCTCTCTCTCTCTCTCTCTCTCTCTCTCTCTCTCTCTCTCTCTCTCTCTCTCTCTCTGATTCTTTCCTTTTCCTTTTCTTCTTTTTCATCTCGTCGTTCAGTTTAGCTCTCCTCCCCTCGCTCACTTCCTTCCTTCCTTCCTTCTTTCTTTCTTTCCCATTCCAGGCGCTCTTCCTTCTAGCCTCCTCCTCCTCGCTGCCAGTCCTGGTGAGCCTGCCAACAGCACGCTTATACGCACCACCGGGCCCCTTCCCACACCACCACCTGTCTTATTCCCATACACAGGACCCCTCCTCGCACCACTCACCTCCGACACACACATGCACACACACACACACACACACACACACACACACACACACACACATACACACACACACACACACACACATGTACTCACAACTAGGTGAGTACAACTAGGTGAGTACACATACAGCCGGCGGCCGAGCGGACAGCACGCTGGGCATAAGATCCTGTGGTTCAGGGTTCGATCCCTGGCGCCGGCGAGAAACAATGGGCAGAGTTTCTTTCACCCTATGCCCCTGTTACCTAGCAGTAAATAGGTACCTGGGAGTTAGTCAGCTGTCACGGGCTGCTTCCTGGGGATGTGTACGTGTGTGTGTATAATACATGTGTTAGAGAGAAATATATGTAGAAGATATAATAGAGAAAAAAATAGATTGCTTAGAAAGGCGGGAGCCCAAGAGCTAATAGCTCGATTCTGCAGGCCCAAATAGTAAATACAGACACACTGAGAGACACAATGTACAGAGTGACCACAATGACACAACTACTAGAGTGACTCTAATAGTTTCAAAGCATTATACGACAAAGAGTGCTGGGAAGACGGGACACCACGAGCGTAGCTCTCATCCTGTAACTACACTTAGGTAATTACACATAAATATAGTCTCCAGAATGCAGGATCCTTGCCACAACAAGCAAGTAAACATACCTAAGACTGGAAAAAAAAACATATATACCAGCATTATTCCAGGAGCTCTAATCCCAGCACCAGAAGGATAGAGCATTAATTAGCATGCGTATATCTATCCTCTAGCCTCTACTTCCCTATTCTGGCCTCCGGAGTTCCTTCTCTGCTCATATTCCCTCTCATCTTCTTCAGTCTGGGGCTCAAAGGCACTTCAAGATATTACGAACATTCCTTAGTGGATCTTGGGCCATACATTATGCAGGCTGAAGCGCAGCTGTTGTCTGTGACCTGACCACTTCCAGGATATTAAGGCAGGCATGGCCAGAGAGAGAGAGAGAGAGAGAGAGAGAGAGAGAGAGAGAGAGAGAGAGAGAGAGAGAGAGAGAGAGAGAGAGAGAGAGAGAGAGAGAGAGAGAGAGAGAGAGAGAGAGAGAGAGAGAGAGAGAGAGAGAGAGAGAGAGAGAGAGAGAGAGAGAGAGAGAGAGAGACAGAGAGACAGAGAAACACTAAGGAGATTCAGCTATCTAGTCCTTAGAGATAGCTAGCTGCTGCAGCAGTCAGGTATGGGGGGGGGATTAGTGCAGATGTGGGGATTAATACAGATGTAGCCACCTATAAAAACAACATATAAACTCCTTGCTATGTATACCTGGCTCTTGTGAGTCATATACATCATACACGCTACACCTGGCTACTCATCTCTCTCGCTTCATTATAATTTATATTGAAATTACAGGTGAGTCACGGTGCAATTACGTAAATTGACTTGATTACCGTCCTGGGGTGGTATTTACCTTCTTAAACGTTCTTAAAGGTGTTTCTGGGGGAGATTTACGTTCTTAAAGGTGTTTCTGGGGGAGATTTACGTTCTTAAAGGTGTTTCTGGGGGAGATTTACGTTCTTAAAGGTGTTTCTGGCGGAGATTTACGTTCTTAAAGGTGTTTCTGGGTGAGACTTACGTTCTTAAAGGTGTTTCTGGGGGAGACTTACGTTCTTAAAGGTGTTTCTGGGGGAAACTTACGTTCTTAAAGGTGTTTCTGGGGGAGACTTACGTTCTTAAAGGTGTTTCTGGGGGAGATTTACTTTCTTAAACGTTCTTAAAGGTGTTTCTGGGGGAGATTTACGTTCTTAAACGTTCTTAAAGGTGTTTCTGGGGGAGATTTACGTTCTTAAACGTTCTTAAAGATGTTTCTGGGGGAGATTTACGTTCTTAAAGGTGTTTCTGGGGGAGATTTACGTTCTTAAACGTACTTTAAGGTGTTCTCGGCGAGACTAACGTTCTTAAAACATTCTTAGAAGATGCTGTTGCAGTTTTGGATTCAGCTACTCGGATTTCCATGTAGCACGGACTATGGTGATCCCGTAAACAGGTGTGTCTGGGAGAGATTTACACTCACACACCTCACCAAATTTCCCTTTACCACTTTTTTCCTCACTTCTCCTCGTCACCTTTCCCCCTCCCCCCCCTCATTTCATCCTTAGGACTAACATTGACTCCTGTTCTTCCTCTCACTATGTAATGACTTGTTAAGGGCCCAGGACGACGTGACAAGGGGCCCTTGACATGACAAGGGGCCCATGACATGACAAGGGGCCCATGACATGACAAGGGGCCCATGACATGACAAGGGGGCCCATGACATGACAAGGACCCATGACATGACAAGGGGCCCATGACATGACAAAAGGCCCATGACATGACAAGAGGCCCATGACATGACAAGGGGGCCCATGACATGACAAGGGGGCCCATGACATGACAAGGGGGCCCATGACATGACAAGGGGGCCCATGCCATGACAAGGGGCCCATGACATGACAAGGGGCCCATGACATGACAAGGGGCCCATGACATGACAAGGGGCCCATGACATGACAAGGGGGCCCATGACATGACAAGGGGCCCATGACATGACAAGGGGCCCATGACATGACAAGGGGCCCATGATATGATAAGGGGGCCATGACATGACAAGGGGCCCATGACATGACAAGGGGCCCATGACATGACAAGGGGGCCATGACATGACTAGGGGCCCATGACATGACAAGGGGCCCATGACATGACAAGGGCGCCATGACAACACATGACAGAGGCAGTCAATCATACAGTTTTCTCTCAGTGACTGTTGGTCACGTTATTAACCTGGAAATACATAAAATACAAATTAATACACATTTACTAAATTAACCTTCGGAAGGTTGCTTCTTAAATGCAGGTAACCGACGTCTTGAATTCATCTTAGACTCACGTGTGGGAGAAACATGAGTCTTGTCTGCACAGAAAAAATAGATATTATTGCACTTACCGAAACGTGGATGAATGTAGAAAATAGAGAACTATTAGCTGAATATCAAATATATGGATTTAAACTATTTCACACAGATAGATATATTAGACGAGGAGGTGGAGTAGCCATATATGTTAGGGACAATTTGAAATGTAGTCTCAAAGAGGGAATCAAAACAGAGCCACACACAGAAACTATTTGGATTGAATTAAACGAAAAAGCTAATAATATTATAATAGGAGTAATATATAGGCCACCAAATTTAGACAGAATGGAAGCAAAGCATCTATGGGATGAAATATCTAGAGCATCTAGATCTAACAGTATTTATGTCATGGGTGACTTTAATTTTAGCGGAATAAACTGGTTGAACAAAACAGGGAATAGTGAAGCAGAAGATTTTCTAGAATTAATTGACGATTGCTTTCTTACGCAACACATTAAGGAACCAACACGGGAAAATAATATTTTAGATTTAGTGTTAACTAACAGGGAAACGCAAATTAATGACATCGAAATAGGGAGTGAGCTAGGGAGCAGTGATCACAAAGAAATCAGATTTAGCATAGAATGGAATAGACCAGTAGGAGAAAATTCTGTTAAAGTGCCAGATTTTCGAAAAGCTGATTTTAATAGCCTAAGAAATTTTTTGGGTCAAATTGATTGGAAAGGCTTGGGTATGGGGTGTGGGCCGGTCTTGGAGCGAGACATGAACCCAGCGATAGGTGACTTAAATGGGGATTTCTATGTGGATTCAATATATAACTTATTTAAGAATATTCTAAACAAAGCACAGGAACGTAGTATACCGTACAAATTGAATAGATCGTATACTAATGACCCAAAGTGGATAACAAAGAATTTGAAGAACCTTATAGGTAAAAAGAGAGCTTGGTACAAAAGGATTAAAAATGGGGAGGTCACTTTAGAACAGGAATTCGTACAACTGGTTAGAAATGTTAAAAAAGAGATAAGGAAAGCAAAAAGAAACTATGAAGTTCGCATAGCAGGGCAAGCAAAGACAAATCCTAAAGGGTTTTTTCAGTTATATCGTACTAAGACTAGGGAAAGGATAGGTCCATTAAAAACTGAGACAGGTCAAATAACAGATAGTGATGAAGAGATGAGTAGTATTTTTAATAAATATTTTGTATCTGTATTTACTAAAGAGGAACTTAACAATATGCCTTCAGCCGAACAAGTCTATGTGGGTGGGGACGAGGACAGGTTGACGAGTTTAGCAGTTACCAGGGAGGATGTTCTTAAACAAATAGTAAAACTCAAACCAAACAAATCCCCAGGGCCGGATGAAGTGTTTGCTAGGGTGCTTAAAGAATGCAAAGAGGAGCTTTGTGACCCACTGTCAACCATATTTAATAAATCAATAGAGTCAGGCAGAGTGCCAGAGTTTTGGAAAGTTGCTAATGTGATACCAGTTTTTAAGAAAGGAGATAGATCACTTGCGTCTAACTATCGACCAATTAGCCTAACGTCTATTGTGGGAAAGTTACTCGAATCTATAATAGCAAATAAAATTCGTCTTCATCTTGAAAAACATAAATTAATAATTGAGTCGCAACATGGTTTTATAAATGGCCGTTCATGTTTAACAAATTTGTTATCTTTTTATTCTAGCATTGTTGAGGCAGTTGATAGTGGTAAGGATTGCGATGTTGTATACCTTGACTTTAGCAAAGCTTTTGATACAGTGCCACATGAAAGACTGATTAAAAAAATAGAGTCTCATGGTATTGGGGGTGCTATATTAAGCTGGATTAGGGCATGGCTATACCAAAGGAAACAGAGAGTTAGTATAAATGGAATCAAGTCAGAGTGGGAAAATGTTGTAAGTGGAGTGCCTCAAGGCTCTGTCCTGGGACCTCTGTTGTTTATAATATATATAAATGATTTAGATTCAGGTTTGAGTAGCAACATTTGCAAATTTGCCGATGATACGAAAATCGGTAGGGAAATTAATTCGGAGGAGGACTCACTATCACTTCAAGTTGATCTAGATAGGGTTTTGAAATGGTCAAAGGATTGGCAGATGCAGTTTAATGCTGATAAATGTAAAGTTCTGAGGTTAGGTAATGATGATAGAGTTACAAGATACGAGCTAGATGGTGTTGTGATTGCGAAGTCGGATTGCGAAAGGGATCTGGGAGTTATGATTAGTAAGAATTTAAAACAAAAGGATCAATGCATAAATGTTCGTAATAAGGCAAATCGGACACTTGGATTTATTAATCGCAGCGTTAGTAACAAGACACCTGGTGTGGTTCTCAAGCTATATCTTGCTCTAGTTAGGCCCCATTTAGATTATGCAGTTCAGTTTTGGTCGCCATATTATAGAATGGATATAAATTCACTTGAACGTGTCCAGCGTAGGATGACTAAGTTAATTCCCCAAATTAGAAATCTTTCATATGAAGAAAGATTAACAAAGCTTAAGTTGCATTCACTGGAAAGGCGAAGAGTTAGGGGTGACATGATAGCCTTGGTCCCAGGACAGAGCCTTGAGGCACTCCACTTACAACATTTTCCCACTCTGACTTGATTCCATTTATACTAACTCTCTGTTTCCTTTGGTATAGCCATGCCCTAATCCAGCTTAATATAGCACCCCCAATACCATGAGACTCTATTTTTTAATCAGTCTTTCATGTGGCACTGTATCAAAAGCTTTGCTAAAGTCAAGGTATACAACATATTATAGAATGGATATAAATTCACTTGAACGTGTCCAGCGTAGGATGACTAAGTTAATTCCCCAAATTAGAAATCTTTCATATGAAGAAAGATTAACAAAGCTTAAGTTGCATTCACTGGAAAGGCGAAGAGTTAGGGGTGACATGATAGAGGTTTACAAGTGGATGAATGGACATAACCGGGGGGATATTAATAGGGTATTAAAAGTATCAACACAGGACAGAACACGAAACAATGGATATAAATTGGATAAGTTTAGATTTAGGAAAGACTTGGGTAAATACTGGTTCAGTAACAGGGTTGTTGATTTGTGGAACCAATTGCCGCGTAACATTGTGGAGGTGGGGTCCCTCGATTGTTTCAAGCACGGGTTGGACAAGTATATGAGTGGGATTGGGTGGTTATAGAATAGGAGCTGCCTCGTATGGGCCAATAGGCCTTCTGCAGTTACCTTTGTTCTTATGTTCTTATGTTCTTATAGAGGTTTACAAGTGGATGAATGGACATAACCGGGGGGATATTAATAGGGTATTAAAAGTATCAACACAGGACAGAACACGAAACAATGGATATAAATTGGATAAGTTTAGATTTAGGAAAGACTTGGGTAAATACTGGTTCAGTAACAGGGTTGTTGATTTGTGGAACCAATTGCCGCGTAACATTGTGGAGGTGGGGTCCCTCGATTGTTTCAAGCACGGGTTGGACAAGTATATGAGTGGGATTGGGTGGTTATAGAATAGGAGCTGCCTCGTATGGGCCAATAGGCCTTCTGCAGTTACCTTTGTTCTTATGTTCTTAGGGAACTCACTAAGTTTTACTCACTGAGTCTTATTCAAGAAGGTTTTGTTATTAATACATTGATAATGAGGTTGAAAAGCCTAAATGAGTTATTTTTATCCATTGAGTAATATCCAATCCATGTAATTGGGTGTTGCTATGTGTAATTGGGTGTTGCTATGTGTAATTGGGTGTTGCTATGTGTAATTGGGTGTTGCTATGTGTAATTGGGTGTTGTCAGGTGTAGCTGAGTGTTGACAAGGGACAAGTAAAAAAAAAAAATATTTTCACAATAAATATCTCACCTGTCAATTAAAAATATACCTTTTATCAAAAGTTGTAAATAAAATATCAATCGACTCTTGAATAACAACATAAATTGTTGAGCAATTATTGTGGTCAATTAACGTAATTGGATAACTGAGCAAATTGCAGTTTTGATCAATGTTTCAAGTGAATTAGTTAATGCAATCTCTAGAGGAAACGAGAAGCCTACGGAGTGCCTCTAATGACCCGCCTTGATTAATTCAAAAGACATTTGCAATTAACTTTAAGCGACGCACAATCAATTACCAGTGCGTCAAACAAGGTATTATTATTTTCGAGGCAAAGTTAAGTGTCTGACTCATGGACGCAAAGCATTATTTTTATTTTGGGAGATTGAAAATGTTTCTAAAGTTTCTTTTTTAAGTTTGGTGTTTAAGAAGCGAGAATCTTATTAGGAAACTTAGATCGTCTAATGCTAAGGTTAGACATGTGTATGAATAAGTTTGGGTGGATATAAATAGGAGCTGGTTAGAATGGACCAATAGGAGCTGCCTCGTATGGACCAATAGGGAATCAAAACAGAGCCACACACAGAAACTATTTGGATTGAATTAAACGAAAAAGCTAATAATATTATAATAGGAGTAATATATAGGCCACCAAATTTAGACAGAATGGAAGCAAAGCATCTATGGGATGAAATATCTAGAGCATCTAGATCTAACAGTATTTATGTCATGGGTGACTTTAATTTTAGCGGAATAAACTGGTTGAACAAAACAGGGAATAGTGAAGCAGAAGATTTTCTAGAATTAATTGACGATTGCTTTCTTACGCAACACATTAAGGAACCAACACGGGAAAATAATATTTTAGATTTAGTGTTAACTAACAGGGAAACGCAAATTAATGACATCGAAATAGGGAGTGAGCTAGGGAGCAGTGATCACAAAGAAATCAGATTTAGCATAGAATGGAATAGACCAGTAGGAGAAAATTCTGTTAAAGTGCCAGATTTTCGAAAAGCTGATTTTAATAGCCTAAGAATTTTTTTGGGTCAAATTGATTGGAAAGTCTTGGGTATGGGGTGTGGGCCGGTCTTGGAGCGAGACATGAACCCAGCGATAGGTGACTTAAATGGGGATTTCGATGTGGATTCAATATATAACTTATTTAAGAATATTCTAAACAAAGCACAGGAACGTAGTATACCATACAAATTGAATAGATCGAATACTAATGACCCAAAGTGGATAACAAAGAATTTGAAGAACCTTATAGGTAAAAAGAGAGCTTGGTACAAAAGGATTAAAAATGGGGAGGTCACTTTAGAACAGGAATTCGTACAACTGGTTAGAAATGTTAAAAAAGAGATAAGGAAAGCAAAAAGAAACTATGAAGTTCGCATAGCAGGGCAAGCAAAGACAAATCCTAAAGGGTTTTTTCAGTTATATCGTACTAAGACTAGGGAAAGGATAGGTCCATTAAAAACTGAGACAGGTCAAATAACAGATAGTGATGAAGAGATGAGTAGTATTTTTAATAAATATTTTGTATCTGTATTTACTAAAGAGGAACTTAACAATATGCCTTCAGCCGAACAAGTCTATGTGGGTGGGGACGAGGACAGGTTGACGAGTTTAACAGTTACCAGGGAGGATGTTCTTAAACAAATAGTAAAACTCAAACCAAACAAATCCCCAGGGCCGGATGAAGTGTTTGCCAGGGTGCTTAAAGAATGCAAAGAGGAGCTTTGTGACCCACTGTCAACCATATTTAATAAATCAATAGAGTCAGGCAGAGTGCCGGAGTTTTGGAAAGTTGCTAATGTGATACCAGTTTTTAAGAAAGGAGATAGATCACTTGCGTCTAACTATCGACCAATTAGCCTAACGTCTATTGTGGGAAAGTTACTCGAATCTATAATAGCAAATAAAATTCGTCTTCATCTTGAAAAACATAAATTAATAATTGAGTCGCAACATGGTTTTATAAATGGCCGTTCATGTTTAACAAATTTGTTATCTTTTTATTCTAGCATTGTTGAGGCAGTTGATAGTGGTAAGGATTGCGATGTTGTATACCTTGACTTTAGCAAAGCTTTTGATACAGTGCCACATGAAAGACTGATTAAAAAGATAGAGTCTCATGGTATTGGGGGTGCTATATTAAGCTGGATTAGGGCATGGCTATACCAAAGGAAACAGAGAGTTAGTATAAATGGAATCAAGTCAGAGTGGGAAAATGTTGTAAGTGGAGTGCCTCAAGGCTCTGTCCTGGGACCTCTGTTGTTTATAATATATATAAATGATTTAGATTCAGGTTTGAGTAGCAACATTTGCAAATTTGCCGATGATACGAAAATCGGTAGGGAAATTAATTCGGAGGAGGACTCACTATCACTTCAAGTTGATCTAGATAGGGTTTTGAAATGGTCAAAGGATTGGCAGATGCAGTTTAATGCTGATAAATGTAAAGTTCTGAGGTTAGGTAATGATGATAGAGTTACAAGATATGAGCTAGATGGTGTTGTGATTGCGAAGTCGGATTGCGAAAGGGATCTGGGAGTTATGATTAGTAAGAATTTAAAACAAAAGGATCAATGCATAAATGTTCGTAATAAGGCAAATCGGACACTTGGATTTATTAATCGCAGCGTTAGTAACAAGACACCTGGTGTGGTTCTCAAGCTATATCTTGCTCTAGTTAGGCCCCATTTAGATTATGCAGTTCAGTTTTGGTCGCCATATTATAGAATGGATATAAATTCACTTGAACGTGTCCAGCGTAGGATGACTAAGTTAATTCCCCAAATTAGAAATCTTTCATATGAAGAAAGATTAACAAAGCTTAAGTTGCATTCACTGGAAAGGCGAAGAGTTAGGGGTGACATGATAGTGGTTTACAAGTGGATGAATGGACATAACCGGGGGGATATTAATAGGGTATTAAAAGTATCAACACAGGACAGAACACGAAACAATGGGTATAAATTGGATAAGTTTAGATTTAGGAAAGACTTGGGTAAATACTGGTTCAGTAACAGGGTTGTTGATTTGTGGAACCAATTGCCGCGTAACATTGTGGAGGTGGGGTCCCTCGATTGTTTCAAGCACGGGTTGGACAAGTATATGAGTGGGATTGGGTGGTTATAGAATAGGAGCTGCCTCGCATGGGCCAATAGGCCTTCTGCAGTTACCTTTGTTCTTATGTTCTTAATAGGAGCTGCCTCGTATGGACCAATAGGAGCTGCCTCGTATGGACCAATAGGAGCTGCCTCGTATGGACCAATAAAAGCTGCCTCGTATGAACCAATAGGAGCTGCCTCGTATGGACCAATAGGAGCTGCCTCGTATAGACCAATAGGAGCTGCCTCGTATGGACCAATAGGCACTGCCTCGTATAGACCAATAGGAGCTGCCTCGTATAGACCAATAGGAGCTGCCTCGTATAGACCAATAGGAGCTGCCTCGTATGGACCAATAGGAGCTGCCTCGTATGGACCAATAGGAGCTGCCTCGTATGGCTCAATAGGAGCTGCCTCGTATGGCCCAATTGAAGCTGCCTCTTATGGACCAATAAAAGCTGCCTCGTATGGACCAATAAAAGCTGCCTCGTATGGACCAATAGGAGCTGCCTTGTATAGACCAATAGGAGCTGCCTCGTATAAACCAATAGGAGCTGCCTCGTATGGACCAATAGGCACTCCTGCAGGCACCTCACGCGACAAACAAGCACTACAATCGTTGATTGTTAAGTCTCTCGCATTATTGATCTTGTTAAAGTGATTCATCACAATAATGACTCACAAGGACCATGAAAAAGCTATGGGGGGCCCAAAGCCCCATATTTTATATCATATACAATATAAAACAACTATTGTATGTCGCGATACATAGTAGTGGGCATCCATCATACATAAATGCTTGGATATATACATACACTCATTACATTCATACATAGGAACATAATTCTGTTCATATTGTTATGTGTGAAGAGTTGTGTGAACATGTGATTTATTAAACAAGCGTATGTCAGCTTTAGTTTATGAACACCAAGGACATTATGACATCAAACTGTTCTGTCCTTGTAACTGTTTGTAACTTCTGAACTGTCTAGGACCTAGATCGTGTTCTTCAAAACTGTCTAGGACCTAGATCGTGTTCTTCAAAACTGTCTAGGACCTAGATCGTGTTCTTGAAAACTGTCTAGGACCTAGATCTAGATCGTGTTCTTCAAAACTGTCTAGGACCTAGATCGTGTTCTTCAAAACTGTCTAGGACCTAGATCGTTTAGGGTCCACTTTGTAACAGTAAACTTACCCCTTAGATAGTTTAATGTCCACTTTGTATCAATAAAGTTGCCCCCTAAACAGTTTGGGGTCCACTTTGTATCAATAAAGTTGCCCCCTTAAACAGTTTGGGGTCCACTTTGTAACAATAAAGTTGCCCCTTAAACAGTTTGGGGTCCACTTTGTATCAATAAAGTATCGCTGGACATTCTCAGGGTTCAAAAAAAGCTTTGAAATAGAAGTTTAACTCTAACCCGTTAACTTGGAGTTAGAATTTAGAAGTTATTAATTTCCCTCAGAATTATGCACACAAAACACTTAACAGTTAAGTGAAACGATAGAATATTCACATAAAAACTTAATCAGTTATCTGATAACGAAGAAGACAATCATCATGGCCGTTTAGACTGTATTAAACAGTTTACGAGCTGGGAAACTTTGTAAACCAACGGTTTACAACAGCTATAGACAACCTCGTATTGCTTCAGAGCTCGTAAACGATTTACAGAATGCCAACTAAGCCGTCATGATTGAGGAAAGATGTAGAGGTTTCGTGAAAGAATGCTAATTTACTTGATAAATCTTGGCCATAGCCAGTGGATGGCAGGTAGCCTTCCGGACTCTCTCTAGGGCAATTAAGTCCACTACTACTTTACTAATTAGCCTACGGGCTAATATCTGAACTAAATAAAGTATTTAGGTACATTTTAATACCTGTTCTTTACCTGTTGACGATTTCGAGAGTTTTCTTCTCCTGCAGCCTGGTCCAACCACTTGGGCTGGACGGTAGAGCGACGGTCTCGCTTCATGCAGGTCGGCGTTCAATCCCCGACCGTCCAAGTGGTTCGACACCATTCCTTTCCCCCCCGTCCCATCCCAAATCCTTATCCTGATCCCTTCCCAGTGCTATATAATCGTCATGGCTTGGCGCTTTCCCGACAATTCCCTTCCCATCCAGCAGCCTGGCCTGTGGGGCAGCTCTCGACCTGCAATCGGGAATTCCGAGCTCGATTCCCGGGCACGTTTCCTTGTTGGATAGCAAGTGGACTATAAAGAATTGCATTTTAGTTCCTATAATTCCACAGTAACCTTAATGATTCTTTAAAGAATCTTTAAATTCTTTAAAGTTATTAATTAATTGAATTGAGATGGTGCGACATTTTAAGGAACTCCAGTTCTGTCTTAGCATTTCCTAAGGCCGGCCTTGCGAGGGTGAAAATTTCGATAATGGAGAGACTTCTATAGAAATCTAACGTATATATATATACAGGCTTACTGTCCCAGAAAACATGTTGACATCACTTAACCAATGGCCACACGCTGCCAGCAACAACAGTATCGTCACTCTACTATCGGAAAAAGATGTGCCTACATTAGCTGACATCACTGAATAAACAACGGAACAATTCGTTAGAAATTGCAACTAACCACACACAGCAGAGGCAATTACCGAGGTCTTTGGATGGCCAAATCGTTCCCGTGACCTCAGTGACCTTACATGACCTCAGTGACCCGCAGTGACGCCGGTAATCGTAAAAGTTTATGTAGATCAAGATTTAGTGTGTGAGTAAATTTAACTATAAAGATATGCTCAGATAAAGATATGCTCAGCAAAAATGAAGAAATATGTTAAATGACATACCCCAAAAAGCTGAATATAGAGGCAAATGTCATATTCCAGCATTACCAGCCAGTTTATGAGTTGTTATGTTAATGAGGAACGTGATAACAGAAGATAACAGGGTAGAGGTAGTGGAGAAAGGTTGCATAGCATGCAAAACACATTCAATCGCAACTCCCTTGTCTGATATCATACTCCAGTGTGGAAAAAAAACCATATTGAATATGCGTGAATTGTGAGTATGAGTTACGTATGAGATGGTGATCACGAAAAACAATCACTATCACTGGTATTGTGAGTTAGCCTTGACATCACTATCACAGGTATTGTGAGTTAGCCTTGACATCACTATCACTGGTATTGTGAGTTAGCCTTGACATGGTACTTACCAAACACCGTCAGTATAGACGGATGAGTTAGTGGACACCATATTCCATTTTGAGATTGTTATGAGTAAGATAGGCAGCTTACCTTCACTGTCAGATGACGGTAAGTTCACTGTCTATGGTGTTAGTGAAACTAAAAATGAACTACGCTGCACTGCTTTCTTAAACTGTCGCAAGTAATCAGTGTCAGGACTCTGCAAGAATATGTCATCAAAGAAGCTAATGTAGACGTCAGGTTTAAGTTCATATATATATATATATATATATATATATATATTTTATTAAATATGACCGAAAAAGTAAGATTAATAATTCTAACACGAATTTCTCAATCTTTCGTACATTATGCTTCACTGTTGGAGGTAAATCAAAAATCACTTCTCCAAAATTCATTTTTATTTCTAGTCTGACGCGACACGGGCGCGTTTCGTAAAACTTATTACATTTTCAAAGACTTCACAAATACACAACTGATTAGAACTTGCATTTCCCTGATTTTATATCTACTTTTGAGTGAGGTGGGAAGGGTGATGTGGCATTACATTTGAGTGAGGTGGGAAGGATGATGTGGCATTAGAGGATATTAATAGGGTATTAAAAGTATCAACACAAGACAGAACACGAAACAATGGATATTGAATAGAAGTGTTTGTAGAAAGCCTATTGGTCCATATTTCTTGATGCTTCTATATTGGAGCGGAGTCTTGAGGTGGGTAGAATATAGTTGTGCAATAATTGGCTGTTGATTGCTGGTGTTGACTTCTTGATGTGTAGTGCCTCGCAAACGTCAAGCCGCCTGCTATCGCTGTATCTATCGATGATTTCTGTGTTGTTTACTAGGATTTCTCTGGCGATGGTTTGGTTATGGGAAGAGATTATATGTTCCTTAATGGAGCCCTGTTGTTTATGCATCGTTAAACGCCTAGAAAGAGATGTTGTTGTCTTGCCTATATACTGGGTTTTTTGGAGCTTACAGTCCCCAAGTGGGCATTTGAAGGCATAGACGACGTTAGTCTCTTTTAAAGCGTTCTGTTTCGTGTCTGGAGAGTTTCTCATGAGTAGGCTGGCCGTTTTTCTGGTTTTATAGTAAATCGTCAGTTGTATCCTCTGATTTTTGTCTGTAGGGATAACGTTTCTATTAACAATATCTTTCAGGACCCTTTCCTCTGTTTTATGAGCTGTGGAAAAGAAGTTCCTGTAAAATAGTCTAATAGGGGGTATAGGTGTTGTGTTAGTTGTCTCTTCAGAGGTTGCATGGCTTTTCACTTTCCTTCTTATGATGTCATCATAAGAAGGAAAGTGAAAAGCCATGCAACCTCTGAAGAGACAACTAACACAACACCTATACCCCCTATTAGACTATTTTACAGGAACTTCTTTTCCACAGCTCATAAAACAGAGGAAAGGGTCCTGAAAGATATTGTTAATAGAAACGTTATCCCTACAGACAAAAATCAGAGGATACAACTGACGATTTACTATAAAACCAGAAAAACGGCCAGCCTACTCATGAGAAACTCTCCAGACACGAAACAGAACGCTTTAAAAGAGACTAACGTCGTCTATGCCTTCAAATGCCCACTTGGGGACTGTAAGCTCCAAAAAACCCAGTATATAGGCAAGACAACAACATCTCTTTCTAGGCGTTTAACGATGCATAAACAACAGGGCTCCATTAAGGAACATATAATCTCTTCCCATAACCAAACCATCGCCAGAGAAATCCTAGTAAACAACACAGAAATCATCGATAGATACAGCGATAGCAGGCGGCTTGACGTTTGCGAGGCACTACACATCAAGAAGTCAACACCAGCAATCAACAGCCAATTATTGCACAACTATATTCTACCCACCTCAAGACTCCGCTCCAATATAGAAGCATCAAGAAATATGGACCAATAGGCTTTCTACAAACACTTCTATTCAATATCCATTGTTTCGTGTTCTGTCTTGTGTTGATACTTTTAATACCCTATTAATATCCTCTAATGCCACATCATCCTTCCCACCTCACTCAAATGTAATGCCACATCACCCTTCCCACCTCACTCAAAAGTAGATATAAAATCAGGGAAATGCAAGTTCTAATCAGTTGTGTATTTGTGAAGTCTTTGAAAATGTAATAAGTTTTACGAAACGCGCCCGTGTCGCGTCAGACTAGAAATAAAAATGAATTTTGGAGAAGTGATTTTTGATTTACCTCCAACAGTGAAGCATAATGTACGAAAGATTGAGAAAATTCGTGTTAGAATTATTAATCTTACTTTTTCGGTCATATTTAATAAAATATGTCTACAGGAAAGACTGCTACCAAAATATACTAATATATATATATATATATATATATATATATATATATATATATATATATATATATATATATATATATATATATATATATATATATATATATATATATATATATATATATTTATATTATATATAATCATACATTTATACTGTGTGTGTGTGTGTGTGTGTGTGTGTGTGTGTGTGTGTGTGTGTGTGTGTGTGTGTGTGTGTGTGTGTGTGTGTGTGTGTGTGTGTGTGTATACTGTGTGTGTGTGTGTATACTGTGTGTGTGTGTGTGTGTGTGTGTGTGTGTGTGTGTATACTGTGTGTGTGTGTATACTGTGTGTGTGTATGTGTGTGTATACTGTGTGTGTGTGTGTATACTGTGTGTGTGTGTGTGTGTGTGTGTGTGTGTGTGTGTGTGTGTGTGTGTGTGTGTGTGTGTGTGTGTGTGTGTGTATACTGTGTGTGTGTGTGTATACTGTGTGTGTGTGTGTATACTGTGTGTGTGTGTGTATACTGTGTGTGTGTGTGTGTGTGTGTGTGTGTGTGTGTGTGTGTGTGTGTGTGTGTGTGTGTGTGTGTGTGTGTGTATACTGTGTGTGTGTGTGTGTGTGTGTGTGTGTGTGTGTGTGTGTGTGTGTGTGTGTGTGTGTGTGTGTGTAAATAAATATCTACCTGAACCCTACGATAATGAAGATAATTTTTTAAAGCAAAAATGTAAACTAGCATAATTTTTCGGCAAATGTTATATAACAGAAGGTCTTCATCATTTTTGTTGGGCGTGAAAAAACTCGCATAACTTTTGCTCACAAATTTGTAATTTAAACTCTGTGCAATATTTGTGGCGTTGGCAACCCCCCCCCCCCTGCAGCAGAGTATGATAGACTGCTGTTCACACATTGAACATGTTCACAGCGTAACTTTGAACATATCTCATAGCTTACATTTGGTGGTCTGATACGCGGAATTAATACGGGTTATTCATGCCCGTGCTCCCCCCTCTTGGGTGGCTTAATCTTCATCAATCAATTAGATATGCGGTACTGAGTATGACTAAGTAGTTAACTGCGTGAGATGATCAATTGCGGCTATTCAGGGGGATGAGGGGCTCCAGGGGGGGGGAGGGGATGAGGGATTTGAACCAACGATATAGGTACGCCTTAAACCCATGTTGCAGGTTCGAATCCTCATCACAGCTCCAATTGATAACTACACACCACCTTGCCTACGCTCAGACACAGACCTCATCATACACCACCTTGCCTACGCTCAGACCCAGACCTCACCATACACCACCTTGCCTACGCTCAGACCCAGACCTCACCATACACCACCTTGCCTACACTCAGACCCAGACCTCACCATACACCACCTTGCCTACGCTCAGACCCAGACCTCACCATACACCACCTTGCCTACGCTCAGACCCAGACCTCACCATACACCACCTTGCCTACGCTCAGACCCAGACCTCACCATACACCACCTTGCCTACGCTCAGACCCAGACCTCACCATACACCACCTTGCCTACACTCAGACCCAGACCTCACCATACACCACCTTGCCTACACTCAGACCCAGACCTCACCATACACCACCTTGCCTACACTCAGACCCAGACCTCACCACACAGCATCGGATAACGACATCTCTACCGAATGCCTCCATCCCTTCCCACCCCTCGCTACAGCCTTACCCATTATTTGATTGTCTTCCATCCCCATTATTTCACCTATGAGTGATTACTTCACCTCACCCCAACACAATTTCACCTCCTTCATATGTGTATTGAAGATAAATTTTGCAACTTCGTATATTTATTCCTCATCTGAAGATGTTCCAGAGCGGAACGTACCGTTGTAAAAAATATACCTTTCAGTAATTACTAGAGTTTCTTTACTATGGATTTTGGTAACTTGATTGTCCTTCTTAATATATATATATATATATATATATATATATATTATATATATATATATATATATATATATATATATATATATATATATATATATATATATATATATATATATATATTGAGAGCTCCCACAGGAAATTCAGAATCTTGTAGGGACCCCCAGGGACCATGAAGCCTTCTTAACCTTTGAAATTTGGGATGATAGGCAAGAGTAGTGAAGATTCTCTCTCTCTCTCTCTCTCTCTCTCTCTCTCTCTCTCTCTCTCTCTCTCTCTCTCTCTCTCTCTCTCTCTCTCTCTCTCTCTCTCTCTCTCTCTCTCTACACACTCCCGGATATGGATGCTCGCTGGGGAGGAATATATAACTATTTCCATACTAAAATAAGCAAGTTTCGTTTCCCCTTGAAGCTTTGAAAGTTCTTTTGATGATCGAACTCGCGTCAGAATTAATCAAGATCCTTTATCCTCAGTTGAACTTGTCAGCCGAGCGCTGGCGATGCTTGTGCAGAGTACAGCCTATCAGATGGTGGACACCGTGCCTCAGCCTACAACCTATATATATATATATATATATATATATATATATATATATATATATATATATATATATATATATATATATATATATATATATATATATATATATATACATTACATCCACCAAACCCTTCAATAAAATTCTATTGATCTCCTCCTCAGGTCCACTGACAGAGGTGGAGGCGTTGGAGAAGGACCACGTCCTCCTCCCTTGTGACGTGACTCCACCCATCCCCAATGACGAGACCATCCTCGTCCTCTTCTACAGAGGTTCCATAGGCACCCCCATATACAGGTGAGAGCCAGGTAAATCCTTAAGAGTTATAAAAACCATTCGAACTATGGGTGAGTCCCAGCCTGCACAAAGGTGAGTATCCCCCCCCTCTATACAGGTGAGTATCCCCCCTCTACACAGGTGAGTATCTCCACTCTACACAGGTACGCATCTCTCCTCCCCATACCTCTACACAGGTGAGAATTAACCCACTCACATGTGGGATTTATATACGTGTGAAAATCACATTTCGAACGACTTCCAAGCACATCTGAGAGGCCCATCAGCATATATATTTAACATAGACCTATAAACAGGTGTGGAGTCCCCCCCCCCCTCCCCTGCACATGAACTTTCAGAACACACCTGTGCACCACACTAAATAAAATCCTCTTGCACGTGTGTAGAAATCCCCACGAACACCACATTCTTAGCCAAAGGATTTACTCGAAACTAAATTCAAATAAATGTATTCTCGGGTGTTTTTTTTCACCTTCAGAACATATAACTTTTTAGAAACAATCTTGAAGACGTCTTAAAAAGTTTGCTGGAACATCAATAACTTTAGGACTTGAAGACGTGCTTTCACAGCTGTTTGTTTGACAGAGTTTTTGTGCATAATAAATCCTGAAGTTGAGCAGCTGGAGGGTAGAAGGTGGTGTAGTGGAGGACAGGCAGCTGGTGGTGTAGTGGAGGACAGGCAGCTGGTGGTGGTGGTGTAGTGGAGGACAGGCAGCTGGTGGTGGTGGTGTAGTGGAGGACAGGCAGCTGGTGGTGGTGGTGTAGTGGAGGACAGGCAGCTGGTGGTGGTGTAGTGGAGGACAGACAGCTGGTGGTGGTTGTGTAGTGGAGGACAGGCAGCTGGTGGTGGTGTAGTGGAGGCCAGACAGCTGCTGGTGGTGGTGTAGTGGAGGACAGGCAGCTGGTGGTGTAGTGGAGGACAGGCAGCTGGTGGTGGTGGTGGTGTAGTGGAGGACAGGCAGCTGGTGGTGGTGGTGTAGTGGAGGACAGGCAGCTGGTGGTGTAGTGGAGGACAGGCAGCTGGTGGTGGTGGTGTAGTGGAGGCCAGGCAGCTGGTGGTGGTGTAGTGGAGGACAGGCAGCTGGTGGTGGTGGTGTAGTGGAGGACAGGCAGCTGGTGGTGGTGGTGTAGTGGAGGACAGGCAGCTGGTGGTGGTGGTGTAGTGGAGGACAGGCAGCTGGTGGTGGTGGTGTAGTGGAGGACAGACAGCTGGTGGTGGTGGTGTAGTGGAGGACAGGCAGCTGGTGGTGGTGTAGTGGAGGACAGGCAGCTGGTGGTGTAGTGGAGGACAGGCAGCTGGTGGTGTAGTGGAGTACAGGCAGCTGGTGGTGTAGTGGAGGACATGCAGCTGGTGGTGGTGGTGTAGTGGAGGACAGGCAGCTGGTGGTGGTGTAGTGGAGGACAGACAGCTGGTGGTGGTGGTGTAGTGGAGGACAGACAGCTGGTGGTGGTTGTGTAGTGGAGGACAGGCAGCTGGTGGTGGTGTAGTGGAGGACAGGCAGCTGGTGGTGGTGGTGTAGTGGAGGACAGGCAGCTGGTGGTGGTGGTGTAGTGGAGGACAGGCAGCTGGTGGTGGTGGTGTAGTGGAGGACAGGCAGCTGGTGGTGGTGGTGTAGTGGAGGACAGGCAGCTGGTGGTGGTGGTGTAGTGGAGGACAGGCAGCTGGTGGTGGTGGTGTAGTGGAGGACAGACAGCTGGTGGTGGTGGTGTAGTGGAGGACAGGCAGCTGGTGGTGGTGGTGTAGTGGAGGACAGGCAGCTGGTGGTGGTGGTGTAGTGGAGGACAGGCAGCTGGTGGTGTAGTGGAGGACAGGCAGCTGGTGGTGTAGTGGAGGACAGGCAGCTGGTGGTGGTGGTGTAGTGGAGGACAGGCAGCTGGTGGTGGTGGTGTAGTGGAGGCCAGGCAGCTGGTGGTGTAGTGGAGGACAGGCAGCTGGTGGTGGTGGTGTAGTGGAGGACAGGCAGCTGGTGGTGGTGGTGTAGTGGAGGACAGGCAGCTGGTGGTGGTGTAGTGGAGGCCAGGCAGCTGGTGGTGGTGGTGTAGTGGAGGACAGGCAGCTGGTGGTGGTGTAGTGGAGGCCAGGCAGCTGGTGGTGGTGGTGTAGTGGAGGACAGGCAGCTGGTGGTGTAGTGGAGGACAGGCAGCTGGTGGTGGTGGTGTAGTGGAGGACAGGCAGCTGGTGGTGGTGGTGTAGTGGAGGACAGGCAGCTGGTGGTGTAGTGGAGGACAGGCAGCTGGTGGTGGTGGTGTAGTGGAGGACAGGCAGCTGGTGGTGGTGTAGTGGAGGACAGGCAGCTGGTGGTGGTGGTGTAGTGGAGGACAGGCAGCTGGTGGTGTAGTGGAGGACAGGCAGCTGGTGGTGTAGTGGAGGACAGGCAGCTGGTGGTGGTGGTGTAGTGGAGGACAGGCAGCTGGTGGTGGTGGTGTAGTGGAGGACAGGCAGCTGGTAGTGGTGGTGTAGTGGAGGACAGGCAGCTGGTGGTGTAGTGGAGGACAGGCAGCTGGTGGTGTAGTGGAGGACAGGCAGCTGGTGGTGGTGGTGTAGTGGAGGACAGGCAGCTGGTGGTGGTGGTGTAGTGGAGGACAGGCAGCTGGTGGTGGTGGTGTAGTGGAGGACAGGCAGCTGGTGGTGGTGGTGTAGTGGATGACAGACAGCTGCTCGCATCAGGTATTTTCCCAACCATTTACGAAAGCTGTACATCTTAAATATGGCTGCTTGGTTGACATATATTAAACATCTTATGAACTTCACAATCTCACAACCCAGGGTTATTGTTGTTATAGATAACCTCGAAGCACCTCGGAGTTCACAACCTATTTAATAAGTGTAAGCAAAGCAGCCATGTTTAAGGAAAGATGAAGAGGTTTCGCAAGAGGTTATGTAAATGCTTTAAGATGCCATGAAGCAGTGTACTTTTTGAGAAACTTTTGAGACATTGTACTTTTCCCTTGTACTTTTGAGACATTGTACTTTTCCCTTGTACTTTTGAGACATTGTACTTTTCCCTTGTACTTTTGAGACATTGTACTTTTCCCTTGTACTTCTGAGACATTGTACTTTCCCTTGTACTTTTGAGAAAGTACTTTCTATCATCTCTCTTATAATATTACTATCAAAGACAAAGAGTCAGAGACAGACGGAAATATTGACAATATATATATATATATATATTTGGTTCCTGTGGGTAACATGTTCAACCAGGTTATTGTGACTTGCTTGCTGCATATAGTCCAAATTAGTCTATACTAAGCTATACTTGTTTAGTCAATAGGTAGTGTATACTATAGTCTATACTAAGTTAGGCTCTGCATATAGTCTAAGTTAGTCACTAAAAGATTAGCCAATTGTCAGTTCAGTAAACTCTTAATATTCGTTCATATTTAAGCGTTCCTTAAAACTTTATTATTTGGCTTTACGTCAAAAATGCGTCATTCCTGGCGCTACGTTATATGCTATTGATACGTTGAATTGACGAGATAATGTAAGGTGATTATCTGGAGAAAGCGCAAAGCCAGAGCAATTAAATATATATATATATATATATATATATATATATATATATATATATATATATATATATATATATATATATATATATATATATATATATATATATGTCGTACCTAGTAGCCAGAACGCACTTATCAGCCTACTATGCAAGGCCCGACTTGCCTAATAAGCCAAGTTTTCATGAATTAATGTTTTTTCAACTACCTAACCTACCTAACCTAACCTAACCTAACTTTTTCGGTTACCTAGCCTTACCTAACCTATAAAGATAGGTTAGGTTAGGTTAGGTAGGGTTGGTTAGGTTCGGTCATATATCTACGTTATTTTTATCTCCAATAAAAAAAATTGACCTCATACATTATGAAATGGGTAGCTTTATCATTTTATAAGAAAAAAATTAGAGAAAATATATTAATTCAGGAAACTTGGCTTATTAGGCAAATCGGGCGTTGCAAAGTAGGCTGAGAAGTGCGTTCTGGCTACTAGGTACGACATATATATATATATATATATATATATATATATATATATATATATATATATATATATATATATATATATATATATTGGGTAATATAACAAGGAATGTTATACAAGGCGATATAACAAGGGATGTGTATTCAGGGTAATATAATGGAGGTTGTTATATACGGGTGATATAATGTAGGTTGTTATATAGGGGTGATATAACGAAGGTTGTTATACAGGATAATGCAACAAGCGATGTTATACAACGTGATAAAAACAACGGTTGTGATATCAAGTAGTTATCACACATGATAACATATCAAGGGATATTGTACAGGCTGGTACAACCCACCAGGGGTTGTACCAACGGTTGATTGATAAAGATTAAGCCACCCAAGAGGAGGCACGGGCATGAATAGCCCCCTAAAGCAAGGTTGTTATTGTTGTTTAAGATTCAGCTACTAAGAACAAACAGTTCTAAGTAGCACGGGCTATAGTGAGCCCCGTAGAGGACTTACCTGGCACAGGAGCGGGGCTGTGCTAAAGCAAGGTTGTTATTGTTTGAGATTTAGCTACTCAGCACGAAGTGTCCATGTAGCACGGGCTATGGCGAGCCCGTAAAGCAAGGGTTAGTACACAGTTATATAACCGTGCCTCCATCTCTCTCCCCCTCCTCCTTCCTATCCTTCTGCAGCGACGGGAGACATCTCCCGTCACGCAGGGTGCAGTCGCACCTCCACAGATCTCCAGAATCAGCTCTTGATACTGGTAATGGCTCAAAAGGGCCACCACTTACGGGCTATTCATGCCCGTGCCACCTTTTGGGTGGCTTAATCTTTATCAATCAATCAATCTTCTGCAGCATCGACGGACGCAACGGACCCGTGCGTCACGCAACCCATTGGGTAGACCAACGCGCCCTGGGCTCCAGGGGCTACTTCGACCTGTCATCGCGACCCCCAGGGCTCGTCCTTCGACCCCTGACGTACTCAGACCAGGACGAGTACCGCTGCAGGGTCGACTTCAGGTCCTCTCCCACCAGGAACGTCAGGGTCAACCTCAGGGTTATAGGTAGGTATTCGATCCCCTACTTCATCTTTTCCAAAACCAGTATTTACCCAGGTCTTTCGTGTATATATACTTATTCTGGTTATGTTCATTGTTTCGTGATGTATTTTGTGTTAATATAGTTAATATATATGTCATAAGAAACAGATGAGATGCTCACAAATTATCAGATTGCAAAAGCGGATTCCATTCAGGATTTCAAAAGTAGGTTGAGAGTCAATGGATTCGATCCTACAGATGCAAATAGCTGCACACACACACACACACACACACACACACACACACACACACACACACACACACACACACACACACACACACACACACAGAGTGTGTGTGTGTGTGTGTCTACTACTCTACTCCCGTGAGAGTAGTAGAAAAATGGAATGCACTTGGGGAACAGGTTGTGGAAGCAAATACTATTCATACTTTTAAAACTAGGTATGATAGGGAAATGGGACAGGCGTCATTGCTGTAAACAACCGATAGCTAGAAAGGCGGGATCCAAGAGTCAATGCTCGATCCTGCAAGCACATATAGGTGAGTACATATAGGTGAGTACACACACACACACTTTCAAATGTAGATATGATAGAACCCAATAGGCTCAGGAATCTGTACACCAATTGATTAACGGTTGAGAGGCGGGAGCAAAGAGCCAAAGCTCAACCCCCGCAAGCACAACTAGGTGAACACACCCCAGCCTGACTGTCCCAACCTCAAGACATCAATTGTCTCTATTAAAGGCGACAATTAGAAGTTTAAAAGTTCTGCAACAGACTTTGCAAAGGCTTCATAAAGGAATTATCTCTCGCCCAAGTTTATATTGCCTCCAGGAAAATTGTTACCAAAGTTCATGGCCAGATTTTTCACTTCTTTGTGGCAGAGATTTTTGACAGCGTAGCCGGAGCCGGCTGGTGGGATGAGCCCAGATGGTCCTAGGCACTGTTGTTCCTCCTAGGAACACTTGAAGATCCGGCTGGGGGAAAATGAGCCCAAACGGTTCCTAGGTACTCCTGGGTGTTCTAGTAATATATTAAGAAACACACACACACACACACACACACACACACACACACACACACACACACACACACACACACACACACACACACACACACACAGGGGGGCCTGGTAGCCTAGTGGAGAGCGCGCAGGACTCGTAATTCTGTGGCGCGGGTTCGATTCCCACACGAAGCAGAAACAAATGGGCAAAGTTTCTTTCACCCTGAATACCCCTGTTACCTAGCAGTAAATAGGTCCCTGGGAGTTAGTCAGCTGACACGGGCTGCTTCCTGGGGGGTGTGTGTGTGTGTGTGTGGTGTGGGAAAAAAAAGTAGTTAGTAAACAGTTGATTGACAGTTGAGAGGTGGGCCGAAAGAGCAAAGCTCAACCCCCGCAAACACAGCTAGGTGAATACACACACACACACACACACACACACACACACACACACACACACACACACACACATACACACACACACACACACACACACACACACACACACACACACACACACACACACACACACACAAACACACACACACACACACACACACACAAACACACACACACACACACACACACACACACACACACACACACACACACACACACACACACACACACACACACACAAACACACACACACACACACACACACACACACACACACACACACACACACACCCACACACACACACAAACACACACACACACACACACACACACACACACACACAACACACACACACACACACAAACACACCCACACACACACACACACCACACACACACACACACACACACACACACACACCCACACCCACACACACACAAACACACACACACACACACACCACACACACACACACACACACACACACACACACACACACACACACACACACACGATAACATAAAGTGCAGCTTCTGGATCAACAATAATCCAATTATTATCTCGGTAAACTGGTTATCAGTTAGTCTTATTCCCTTCATAAACCTCCTGATTAGCTGTGGAAATGAAAAATGAATTATGATGCTAATAATATCCCAGCTAGAGGAGATGAAGTGAGGCTGCGATGATGTTCATGATCAGGAGGCTGTGGTTCATCTTACTCATCTCCTGTTAGTAACTCTCCCTTCCTGCAGATCTATCTCACCTCCTGCAGGTCGGCGTTCGATCCCCGACTGTCCAAGGGATTGGGCACCATTCCATCCCCTCCTCCCTCCGTCCCATCCCAAATCCTTATCCTGATTCCTTTTCCTAGTGCTATATAGTTTTAATGGCTTGGTGCTTTCTCCCTGATAATTCTCTCTCTCCCTTCCTCTGCTTATCAATTCTTCCTATTCTTTCTTCTGATCTCCCTCCCTTTCTACCCTTCTTGACCCCCTCTTTTCCTTATAGTACCTTTTTCTATCTATCTTATCCTCGCTCTTTTCCATCTCTCTATCCCGGTATTTCCTCTCCTGCTTTCTCCTGTCCTTTCGTGACTCCCTCTCTCCCTCTCTTTCTCTCTTTCTCATCCACCTTTTCTCTCTTCCACATTTTCTCTTCTTCTGCAACACACAGGTACAAGCACTGAGCACCGTTACTGTGCAACACACAGGTACAAGCACTGTGCACAGCTACAAGCACTGTGCACCGTTACTGTGCAACACACAGGTACAAGCACTGAGCACAGGTACAAGCACTGTGCACCGTTACTGTGTAACACACAGCTACAAGCACTGAGCACAGTTACTGTGCAACATACAGCTACAAGCACTGAGCACAGTTACTGTGCAACACACAGCTACAAGCACTGAGCACAGTTACTGTGCAACACACAGCTACAAGCACTGAGCACCGTAACTGAGCAACACACAGGTACAAGCACTGTGCACAGTTACTGAGCACAGGTGCACACATTATCGAGATAACATCACCTTAAGCAGGGAATACATTAGCTATCCAGACTCCCAAACCTAACACATGCTGCCAGCTCAACTAATTCTCTAGAGTCCTGAGGCTCGAGGCTAGTATACATATATACATATATACACAGCAACTGTGTCCCTCTATTTGTGTTTAGCTGTTTAAGCTTGCAAGGTTGAGTTGCAGCTGCTGGGGCCACGACTTTCAAGCTGTGTCGTTGTACCAGACAAATTTCTTGGGATTGATTGAGCAATCTTCGTAAGGAATTGATACATTATCTTCCATATATCTTTCAATGTGATCTAATACCCTCGAATTCGATATATGGAGCATTCACTGATATGTATATGGTCAATGATATCCGGATAAAAGAATATAATTTATATAGATGTTATAGAGTAAATAGATCACATAGAAGAGTATGTATGTTTATTAAAAAGGAACTTGTATGTATAGAGCTCTCAAGCTCTATATACGAGGACGTAGAAATACTTGGAACAAAAGGACAGAACATGAACCTCGTTATCGTTCTAATAAAACTTATGTTATCTCGATTGATGAACACACAGAACAAATGAACAAAATTGAGAATTGTTAAGATAATCAATTAAACCCAGTACCGGATATTACCTTCCTTGGAGACTTCAGACTTCTCGGTTTAAGATAATGTCAAACAATAAAATTATTACAGGAATCAACCTGAAAAGCATCAATTACAGGTCAGAGAATTACATAGATTCTGTAACATGTTTCCCCTCAGCCAACAGATAACAGAGTCAACTTGGAACTAAAATACTTTAGAGTTTTCTAATAATTCTAGTTGTCTCTATTGGTCTAGTAACTCAAGTTATCTTTCTATTCGTCTAGTAACTCAAGTTATCTTTCTATTGGTCTAGTAACTCAAGTTATCTCTCCATTTGTCTAATAACTCAAGTTATCTCTCTCCATTTGTCTAATAACTCAAGTTATCTTTCTATTGGTCTAGTAACTCAAGTTATCTTTCTATTGGTCTAGTAACTCAAGTTATCTTTCTATTGGTCTAGTAACTCAAGTTATCTTTCTATTTGTCTAGTAACTCAAGTTATCTCTCTCCATTTGTCTAATAACTCAAGTTATCTTTCTATTGGTCTAGTAACTCAAGTTAATTCTCTCCATTTGTCTAATAACTCAAGTTATCTCTCGGATCGTTAAGTAAATCAAGTTATTTGTCAATGTAATGGATTGTTTCTTCAAAAATGATCTCTTCCCCATTCCTTCCATTCCTCTTCCATATTCAGTCGTTCAGACAAAGATGAAAATTACTGCCGAAGACATGGGTTGTTGAGCCTTAATGAGACTTGGTCGTTCAATGGCCTTTTTCCATCTCATGTTACGGAACAGATTGGGTATTGATGCAAGACGTGTCCTCACGGGCGTTCAAAACGTCACTAAACTGATGCGTTAAATAGCCCGAACCTAACCTAACCGATGACCAACATACAGAAAACGGGACATCACGTCAATTTTTAGGGGGACTTAGAGGTCAAAATGGGCATTTTGACGTATAGTCAGCCCATTTTGACCTACTGTACTATTCAAGAGGGCGGATTGAGCTCAGACTTGTAGTCCAAAGGTCTTCTCTGACCTATGATGTGACCTCTGAATAATGATGTGACCTCTGATTTGAAATGAATATTTTCTGAAAATTTTGAATATTTAAATATTACCTGACCTCTGACATAAACTCGAAATCATATTTTTTTTTCTTCCTATAAATACCTCGAGTCATTTGAACCACAAGATTCAGAAATATCATTCCAAACAGTTGGACTGACCGGCTGAGTGACAGACTTGCATGTTGCAGGGACGGCGTTCGATCCCAGACGGTCCAAGAGGTTGGACAACGTTCCCATCCTCATATCCCAGCTGCTTGTCCTCATATTCCAGCTGCTTGTCCTCATATCCCAGCTGCTTGTCCTCATATCCCAGCTGCTTTGTCCTCATATCCCAGCTCCTTGTCCTCATATCCCAGCTGCTTTGTCCTCATATCCCAGCTGCTTGTCCTCATATCCCAGCTACTTGTCCTCATATCCCAGCTGCTTGTCCTCATATCCAGCTGCTTTGTCCTCATATCCCAGCTACTTGTCCTCATATCCCAGCTGCTTGTCCTCATATCCCAGCTGCTTGTCCTCATATCCCAGCTGCTTGTCCTCATATCCCAGCTGCTTGTCCTCATATCCCAGCTGCTTGTCCTCATATCCCAGCTCTTCAACTTTCTCTTGAATTTTGGCGACCCGGACCAACCTATGTCAGTCCCATACCTCAGACCATTCCCTCTGCAAAGCTGGATAGAGCTTGTACCAAGCGTCTCATGGCCCTCCAGCCTTGAACTGACAGACACTCCCTCATATATACACACTGGCTAGCCGTTGTCTAGTAATTATCTAACATTTCTAAAATAATAGTTGGTTGTGAGTGGGTTTTACAGCTCATAACCCAAACACATTACACGTGAAGGGATGATGTTATAAATTACAACTTTAAAACACAATTTTACTGGATTATGTATATATATACATAAATATATGCAATGCTTTTGTATATTTAATGATTAATTCAAAAGTTTTAATATACCTTTTTAATTTCATTCAGGATCTATTTGTTAATTAATTTCAAAATATTGCGCTTTCAGTTGTATTATTTCCTGTGTATTTTAGTATTTAAATATTTAATTGTTAATGTGACAGAGGGAATATATACTGAGATGTGTAACCCCATTTCTCAGTGTGTATATATATACACTATGAGTATAATTTAGTTCAGGACTAAACTATACTTGCTGGTTGACCAGTAAACTTAAACTCTTGTGGTGATTATAATAACCCTCCAGAGGTTGATAGGTCTTAATAACCCTCCAGAAGTTGATAGGTCTTAATAACCCTCCAGAGGTTGATAGGTCTTAGTAACCCTCCAGAGGTTGATAGGTCTTAATAACCCTCCAGAGGTTGATAGGTCTTAATAACCCTCCAGAAGTTGATAGGTCTTAATAACCCTCCAGAGGTTGATAGGTCTTAGTAACCCTTCAGAAATCAACAGGCCTTAAATCTAATGCCAAACTTATTTGAGAAAAAACTATCTATCTATCTATATATATATATATATATATATATATATATATATATATATATATATATATATATATATATATATATATATATATATACACATAACCCCACAACAGTTGATTAACTCCCGGGTACCTATTTACTGCTAGGTGAACAGAGGCAATAGGTGAAAAGACGCGTACCAAACCATGTCTTTCCCTCCCGGGGATCGAACGTGGGATTCCCGATTGTGAGTTGAGAGTTGAAAATTGACCCCCTGATCAAATTACTGTCTGCTTCCTGAGCATAGCAACATGGATTGTTTCACATTTCATAACTTATTTGCATAATATATTTAACCCAGGTGAGTGAGTGTTATTAGGGCTGAACACTCGTTATGAAACAGGGCATTGGAACACACAGAGATCACACTAACATGATGCATCAAATACTCGAATCCGTGACGAGGATTCGAACCTGCGTCAGTGTCTGGCATTAAGGCAGTGTCTGGGATGCTCCGGGACGCAGGTTCGAATCCTCGTCACGGCCCATGTGGATTTGTTCAGGGCACTGGAAGGCCAATAGATCAGTTGTTTTATCTGACTATTTGTTCTAGTATTCACCTCTCTTCAAATTCAGACCTACCAATATTTTCTTAATATTTTCTCTTATATTTCTTCAACAAAATGTGTGAATTAAAATTCCTGTGACTGGATGTGATTCAGAAATAACCTATGACCTTGTTTGACCTTCAGTGCCCCCGAAGAAGATCAGGGTGGTGAGCGAGGCGGACCTTGAGGTCAGTGGGGTCATTGGTCCTTATCAAGTCGGCGCCTCCGCTACCCTACACTGCAAGGTGGATCACGGTGAGTACCAAGGCGGTGACAACAACTCAAGACGTTCAAGTGTCTAGTTTTTTGATGGTCATGCCGGAGAAGGATTATGTAAATTATATCATAATTATATCAATCAGTTCCTCAGGTAAGGCTTCAAATGAGCAGAGCGACCGGTCTCGTTTCATGCAGGTCGGCGTTCAATTCCCGACAGTTCCAAAGTGGTTAGACACCATTCCTTCCCTCCGTCCCATCCCAAATCCTTATCCTGACCCCTTCCCAGTGTTAAATAGTCGTAATGGATCCCATACCCACCACCGCCCACGGGATGGGTATGGGGTCCACCCCCGCCCACAGGATGGGTATGGGGTCCACCACTGCCCACGGGATGGGTATGGGGTCCACCACTGCCCACGGGATGGGTATGGGGTCCACCACTGCCCACGGGATGGGTATGGGGTCCACCACTCCCCACGGGATGGGTATGGGGTCCACCACCGCCCACGGGATGGGTATGGGGTCCACCACCGCCCACGGGATGGGTGTGGGGTCCACCACCGCCCAGGGGATGGGTATGGGGTCCACCATACCGATCCCAGCCACGAGAGAGAGAGAGAGAGAGAGAGAGAGAGAGAGAGAGAGAGAGAGAGAGAGAGAGAGAGAGAGAGAGAGAGAGAGAGAGAGAGAGAGAGAGAGAGAGAGAGAGAAAGAGAGAGAGAAAGAGAGAGAGAAAAGAGAGAGAGAGAGGAGAGAGAGAGAAGAGAGAGAGAGAGAGAGAGAGAGAGAGAGAGAGAGAGAGAGAGAGAGAGAGAGAGAGACAGACAGAGAGAGAGAAGTAAACAAAGAAACCATTAACACCAATAACAAAGGCAATACTGCTCCATTTGGAGCAAAAGGCTCCAAATTCGTGCTTTTCTGTGTAATCCTCTTTAGTCCGTCCGGTGTTTAAGTCGACCTCCAGCGATACTGCCGCTCCCTCACTCTCCCTCACTCTCCCTCACACACTCCCTCACTCTCCCTCACACACTCCCTCACTCTCCCTCACACTCTCCCTCACACACTCCCTCACTCTCCCTCACACTCTCCCTCACACACTCCCTCACTCTCCCTCACACACTCCCTCACTCTCCCTCACTCTCCCTCACACTCTCCCTCACACACTCCCTCACTCTCCCTCACGCACTCCCTCACTCTCACAGTGGTACAGGTCGACCTTCACTTCTACTTCTCCCTTATCTCAATGAATCGAGCGACTGACATTACTCATCAACCTCAACTAGACCCAACACACACACCAACAGGCAGCGTGATCAGTCAGATGAATTTTCCCCTAAACGATAGATTAGTTCTCAACCCATTTTTAAACTCCCGAAGGCTTGTGATAGATGCGAACAAGTGTCATTGAAATTAGACTTTGAGACTTCACACATTGCTGACTTTTTTTTACTCTTCAGTTTACTGTTTTAAATTAGATTTAGATTAGATTTAGAGTGTTTTAAATTAGATTTAGATTGTTTTAAATTAGATTTAGAGTGTTTTAAATTAGATTTAGAGTGTTTTAAATTAGATTTAGAGTGTTTTAGTTTTCGAGGTTCGTGTAGGTGTTATTGAAGATTTCCAGAAGGTGTAGTTATGATCCTGGGCTCTATTGTGCTCTGGGGAGGAGGTCTCTGTCTGTGTTTGAGTCTGCGTCTCTGTCTGCGTCTCCGTCTGCGTCTCTGTCTGCGTCTCTGTCTGCGTCTCTGTCTGCGTCTCTGTCTGCGTCTCTGTCTGCGTCTCCGTCTGCGTCTCTGTCTGCGTCTCTGTCTGCGTCTCTGTCTGCGTCTCTGTCTGCGTCTCTGTCTGCGTCTGCGTCTGTGTTTCCATTCTTAGCTCCGTCTCCAACAGATAGAGATCGAGAGGAAGAGAGAAAGATGTACAGAGCCGAAGGGAAAGAGAATCCCCCTTTCCCCTTGTTTTGACAACTGTTCCACTGAGGGGAGAGATGGAGGAGGTTTTAAGGAAGGGGGACGAGGAGGGTGTGTAACTGCTGAGAATGGGAGGGGTGGGAGGGGAATTGCTAATTATGGAACGGGTACTTGCTGGGAATAAGAGAAGCTATAAGTATACCTTAGTATACTTAGCTTCTAAGTGTACATACACTAAAAGTATACCATAGTCGTACCTAAACTATACCTACCGACCAGTCAGTACGCTAGACAAGAGGAGGAGGCTTTAATAACCCTCTAGAGGCTGATAGGCCTAAATAACCCATCAGAACGCCCGTAGGGAAACCAAGGGATACCACAAGGGTAAACTTATAGAGGGTTTATAGCAGAGGGGAGAGAGTGTCGAGGGGTCAGTCACTACCTTGGTTTTTAGTCCATCCGCCCGAGCTAAACTTAGAATGTAAACAAACAAACTACTCTAAGCATCAACAAACACAACAAATACACAGTTACTCGATGTTTCAATATACAAAATTAATCGCCACCTGATCAACTACGTGTATATGAAAGATGATCATGACTCGTGTGTATTATACAACCAAATGTTGTAAATCTTTTCAATGGTTTGGTGTCACACACACACGTACACACACGTACACACACGTACGCGCACACACACACGTACGCGCACACACACACGTACGCGCACACACACACGTACGCGCACACACACACGTACACACACACACACACACACACACACGTACGCGCACACACACACGTACGCGCACACACACACGTACGCGCACACACACACGTACGCGCACACACACACGTACGCGCACACACACACACACACACAACACACACACACACACACACGTACGCGCACACACACACGTACGC